>JAEAOA010000519.1:0-15000 GCA_016746295.1 Potamilus streckersoni | reverse complement strand
GTTCGAGTCCCGATGAAATCTAAAATGGAAGGTATTGACATCTGTTGTAAGATGTCAATATAATCTTCACAATCAGATTGAAAAATACTTGGTTGTTGCTAAGGAATTGATCCTTTGTTCAAAGGTAAACACTCATAAAATACACAAACACAAAACAATGAAAGAAAAGAAAAACGCAAAACTTCATTCATAATTCTACTTTGTTCAACCTAAATTCTTCTCAAACATACATTTTATTAGGAGGGGCTCCAAAATGAAGTTTAGCGTGAGGGGGCAGAATTTCTTGCTACTAGACATTATATCAAATAACTCTGTCTGTATATTCTGATTTTTTTTCCTGTTAATTGCAGTGGCGTACTAAACGTAAGTGGTGCACGGGATAACTATTAAGGTCCAAAGGGATTCTGGAGCCCCGGGAGCTCTGACGCCCGCGGTTTTCGCTCCCTACAACATTTGCCGCCCCGCCCACGCTACTGTTTAATTATGTTTGTCTTTCATGAATGTTTGCTTTTAACCAGGGTTCCATAGTTTGCAAGAGCGCCAGGTTGTAAACTTATATCATTCTTCTCACATGAAATAGCAGCATTTACGTACGTACCTATCTGCAGATTATACTTACAACAATGCCTGCTTAAACAAACACATATTATTCAATTATCTATTTCGTAAAATTCTAATTGCATGAAAAGTCTTTCTAAATATTTATTATACCAAATACGTGTAGACTATATTCTGTTTTTTTTTTCCAGCGTTGTATGATTGATAGGTTGGTATTTAACAATAAGTCAACACATGAGAGCGGACCCCAAGATCGCAAACACATCAAGATCATTGAGTACAATTTACTTTAATTTGGTATGAAAACAAAAAAAAAATGTTGTTTTTTTTATAGGTGAACTTCTGTCCAAACAAATAAAGTAACCTTTATTCATATGTATGTATGTATGTATGTATGTATGTATGTATGTATGTATGTATGTATGTATGTATGTATGTATGTATGTATGTATGTATGTATGTATGTATGTATGTACGTACGTACGTATGTACGCATGCATGCATGCATGCATGTATGTATATATGTATTTATGTATTTATTTATTGACACTGAAAGCGAATTACATCAGCACAGTACAATATGCAGTTATAGACTTCTCTAGATGCACTATTTAGTTATGTTGCATATAGGTATTTTTCCATCTTTTGCAGTTTAATATAATCAGTCTCTTTCGTTGTGGCACATATCAACCGTATAAAGTATGTCGCACAACCTAGTCCTGACACGTGATATCAGTAAATTCCAAGATGCACTTCCCATGCACTTATCACGGAAATATAGTAAACGTGTTGTAATCTGAATACAGATACAATTCTAGTGTTCAACATGCTTGAAAATGGTCACAGTGACCCGATTACAATGTGTGAAATGCTTTAATTTAATGATGCTCATTTATGATAAGCTTGATAGCAACTGGCAGAGACATTGAAATTATAGCCCAGAAATAACTGCAACCAAATTGTATGAAAAAAATGCAAAGTAGGTCATATTGATCAGCTTTTTGGTGTGCTACACATTTTCATCCCATATGAATAATAAGCGTACATTTTTTGTAATGGACGATGCTGTCATAAGTTGTACTCTCGACACAAATTATTTTAGCAGTACAGTGAACAATATTTACCTGGGAACCGCCTGTCCATCTTAAGATGCAATCTCCACTGAGTTCCATTTTATGGCAATGGCTTTTGGCACTATGGCAATAACAAGTAAGTTACAATGAGCCATTTATCGTATGCGACGTAAGTTCATCCCAAGATGTGCATATAGTGTAAGTTTTATGCTAATAGGTTCAAAAGTTGAGGTGTTACAGTCTGCACAGTTATACAAAATGTAAGAAATTTTAATAAATATTTGAAAGTAGGCCACAGTAACAGAAGTTTGGTGTGAAACACTAGTTCATCATAAGATACAGCTTAAGCGTAGGTTTGTTGGCAATATATTGCATGGCATTGGAATAAGACCCTAACACGGTTGTTAATGACATTTTTAAACAAACTGTTTGTTAAAAGTAGGTTACAGTGAGCCAGTTTTGATATACCGCATATTTTTATCTCATGATTCTCATTAAGCGCACATTTGATGTCAATAGGTGAAGCAGTAAATGAGTTATGACCTGGACTCGAAGGATAAATAGATGACATACGCACACACATAAATAGAAAAATAATTTGAATCCTATTCTGCCCACTTATATAAAAAGGATATGTTTTTTAAAATGACACACGCCTGTACTCGTGATCTATCTGAAAGACACTATCCAGTGCAGGACGGCTACAGGAAAAACGATAAGTGTGTGAGATATATTATTCAAAGCTTGAAGTGAATTGTATGAGAAGTTCGTGGGAAAAAAAAGAACAAGAGTCACGAGAGGACATGAGGTCGTTCACCACGTTCACAGTAGACATAAAACCAAATATAATAATGATTGGATTCTATCTGGATGCAATCAACACGGAAATCACTTTCAAGGCTTACAAAAATAAAACTTGCGTAGAAACATAAAATAAAAGTCATATCGTGATGTATATGTTTCCTTCCCATTTGGTTGCTATGGAAGCTGGACGTATCATGAGAAAGCCACAAATAAACCCCGGAAATATTTGTAGAGCATGCCTTAAAATATTCGTGTAAAGTATGATAAAAGTTAATTAAGGTCCTTTCTTTCTTTCTTTTCTTTAGTTCATTAAAATAATAGTTGCAATTACAAGAAAATGTCATTTATTTCCTTCCACATTAGAGTACATCTGCAAGCATTTCTCTTCTTTTGAACCTTACGTTCATGTAGAAAGAATGATAAAAGCTAATGTATAATATTGAATATGTCACATTTTGCCCTGTCAGGTTCCAAGCAGCTGAAAAGCTATCATATCCACCGCTAAATTCATCAAATCAAAGCTGTATCTTACTCGCTTGTGTAAATTTTTTTTGTTCAAAACAGAAATCTTAGGGAAAAATGCACGTTTTCGTGACCTTCTCTGATATGCATTCTAGATAACTACAAAGAATCATATCGAGGCAGTAGATGAAAATATCCTCCAAATATCATATGAGTTGAAATCCTGTTTATATGTGGTCGTATGCAGAGGTCAATAGAACACAGATGCCATTAACCTTGAGAGTGGAACAAACCAAGTGAGAAAATTACGATATTGAGGCATTAAATAAAACTTCATCAATATTAATATCATGTAACAATATATTAGAGTTACATCTACATCAGAAGAAAGTGTACATTCTATAACTGGGCCATGACAAAGTACTTAGTACCTGGAATGCAACACAAGCTCCAATTATGATATGCCAGGATTAAAACTTTCCACACATTATCGTAAATGATAACAAAGTTACGGATTTCATATATAAATCGAGAACTACCTTGATCTTTATGATAGAATTACAAATGTGCTATATGAAACAATCTTATATCATTATGGTTCAATTTTCTTGCTTTATTTTATTAAATGTTTTTATCGAAAACTTGAAGCCCACGTAGCAATGCAGTAAATTTTGGTTTAGACACGTCAGCTGTTTGTGATAAGTACATTGTAGTTTTTGCATTTAGTCGTACACGATGAGCCTGGATTATGAATAATGTATACTCGTATTCGTTATTTCAGTTTCATTTTCCTTAATTTGGATCAATAATTGACCTTCGCAACTATTTAAAAGTGTATCTGACTTGTAAAAAGCATTTTAATTGTTGATTGGAATTTATGTCGCCGTTCACGAGCGATACTTAAATTAATTTTGAAATTACAATAGGTTCTTCTTACGCTTATGCTGGGAAATGCTGTCAATAGCAATTTTTGGGGTTTTATTATATTTCTCGCACTTTTCTAAATCTTCCAAAAGTGTTAACAAACTTCTTTAATGCATTTATTGTTCATTAGGTAATATTATTTTTTTAACAGCCGTGTATATGACGGTTAAACACGTATTAATGGATTCATGCGCCGATAAGACAGATGATAGAGTAAAACAGATAATAACTAAGGCAGCACCAAACCAACAAAATGAAAGTTTAAAAAAAAAACAACACGAAGCACATTGAGTGCTAATGTAAATCGCCAATGAGAATTTTCGAGCAAATAGAAGGATAGACTTAATCAAAAAAAAAAGACGACCTAATTGGATCCGATTTAGAAAGTTTTAACGAAAGAACTTTCATTGGAGGTGATGCGGCGGATGTGGCAAATTTTTCTGGGATATTTCCTTCACTTCTACAAAATTCTACAAACTCAAGCTGGATACCAGCTTGCAAAATATCAACCAAAATCCGAAAACGGGCCACAGGTTATTTAATATAAAATTCATTTGACTTGACTTCATAATATGTACAGTATAGTAAATAAGGCAACAGTGTAAAATTTATATTAATCCACGTAGGCTAACATTAACTTTTCCATTCAAAGTAAGTCAATAAATATATGTTTGATAAGAGATATATTGAAATTAACAAAACAAAAAATTAAAACCTAGTTTAACATTTTGAAATATGTTCCCATGGAGTAAATTTTACATGATTTTTTACTGTTGGAAAGAAGGTAACTGATGACATTGATCAAGTTAGTAGACATAATTATTTGGATGGGACAATATCAAAGAAAGGAGAATATATGTGCTCATCGTATATCAAAATATGGTCAGAGAAAAAACAAACAACAAATTGAATAAACTTACTACCACCATCAACATCACTACTACTACTTCTATTTCTTCTTCTTCTTCTACTATTACTACTACTACTACTTTATAATAATAATAATAATAATAATAATAATAATAATAATAATAATAATAATAATAATAAGAAGAAGAAGAAGAAGAAGAAGAAGAAGAGGAAGAAGAAGAAGAAGAAGAAGAAGAAGAAGAAGAAGAAGAAGAAGAAGAAGAAGAAGAAGAAGAAGAAGAAGAAGAAGAAGAATGTAATCGTCAGAGAATATATTTTTACTCAAACTGTTTTTCAAATTAACGTTTCAAGATAAAATATTTCCGGCTTAGAAGGAGTGGTAGTGCATTATAGTGAACATTGTAAATAGATGTTTGAATAATCACTTCAGACACACGCTTTAGAGATCGATAAGTTCACATGTTTAAAAATGAACATAATCTGCGCCATAGTTGCTAAATCTCTGATATCTGGCGAGTTACTATCCATTTTTTTATATTATCGCTACACCGACTAATTTTAATGTCATGTGAGTACGTTAGAGCACCAAATTAGTTCCAAAAACATGGCTCTATGCCTTTGTTAATTTTCATGACTTTCTGAATTCGGTCTAATACATCTGTTGGAAGTAAATATTTTAAAATTTTAAACTAAGCACAGTTCTTTCCAAATAAGTGTGTTAATATGAATTTTTGCAAAGCATAACATTGTTAATTGTTATAAAATCATTTCCGTTGTCGAATCTTCATTTTCTGAGGTGCGTAGTTTTGCACATTGTAAAGCTCTTTAATTTCGAAGGTAAGTAAATCTTGCTTGTAGGTTGCAATCCACATAATGCCGAAATAGAAGTAATCGGTTTAAACAAAAAAAACCCAAAAAAATACAAACCCACACCAAATCTTGAGAATCTTGATACACATAATTGTATTAAGTCTGCCATCACAGGACACAATCTTTGCTCAACGGAAGAGCTTAAACTTGTAAAACTTTGACCCAAATTTCTGGTAACTTTGTATGGCATAATGCTTCGTATTAACAACACTTGCTTGGAAAGGAATTCACGTACGCATGTGGGTTACTTGATGCCGAAGTGTACAGAAATTTTAGTCGACTTTTTTTTTTCTACTGAAACTTTACATGAATTTAACAACTAATATAAAACGACAAAAATTAAAAAGAAATAAAATTAAAGGAAAATAAAAAAAATAACAAATAATAAATTATTTTTCAAAACAATTATAAACAAATTATCCAAAATATTTTAAAAATATTCAAAAATAAACATTAAAATATCCTTGAAAATAAAACATTTTCTATAAAATTAAATTAAAAAACCCAAATACATTAAAACAGTTAAACTTTAAAAATGTTCAAACAACTCTTAAAATTGAGAAAATTCCAAATTATTACAAAATCAACTTCAAAAAGAAAATATTACAAGCAAACATAAAACGAGTAATAAATGATGTATATTTTCATTTATGCATGACTACCAGATTTTTCGCTCCACAAAATAGTAGGTAGAGTGAAAAATTGCTATGTGACATTAAAATTGCTAAAGATTGTCTAGTGAAGCTAAGTTTACATACGCATGCGGAGAGAGAGAGAGAGAGAGAGAGAGAGAGAGAGAGAGAGAGAGAGAGAGAGAGAGAGAGAGAGAGAGAGAGAGAGAGAGAGAGAGAGAGAGAGAGAGGACTTTATCTATATTCTAAACTGACACAAACAGCGAAAGGTAAGCATGCTTGGAAAACATGAAATAGATTTTTGCCTGTCCACCAGTAGCAAAAGTCAGCTCCGCTGTATTTGTTATGTTTTCCACCATTCGCCCTTATTTACGTCTTCTTTATCAAACTATTTTTTTTTCTACAGCCTGTATTCCAACACGACGCATTTTTCTCTCTTCTCCTGAGATGTAGGTCTTTGTCTCGCCACTTTTAGTAATTAGTATTCATCTTGTAGGGCAACAGCAGTAGTTGCTGGAAAATATAAACAGATGCAATGAGGTCTATTTATAGAATTAAAACCCGACGTCGTATCTTATCCAAAATCGAAATTTTTTACTTCGATTTTGACTTTTGCGTGAACCGGAAGTGGTTAAAAATGTTCTGAACGTTGTAGTTTCACATGGGAAATACTGTCCATAACCTTTCTATTTTTTTTTCTTAATGATGAAGAGCAATACTCCGTTTAAAAACTAGCTCTGTTATTTTGCAGAACATATTTGGTTTACTAGGACGGATCATTTCAAATGTCCAAAATGTCAGAAGGGCCACGACTTTCCTCGAAAAGGGTACCAAAGCAAAAGCCTATGTGTCTAATTACTAGAAGTATGCATAATATTCAATAAACATGCGCAAGATTAAAACGAGTGACAAGTGACTGCAGGTTTGTGTATGTGTACATTGATTTTGTTTATTGCTTTTTCTTAGCTTGTTTTTCCTGCCCCCTCCCCCATCCGGCCCAAGTCCAATTTTCATATTGTTTT
Source organism: Potamilus streckersoni (assembly GCA_016746295.1). Taxonomy (NCBI): domain Eukaryota; kingdom Metazoa; phylum Mollusca; class Bivalvia; order Unionida; family Unionidae; genus Potamilus; species Potamilus streckersoni. The sequence goes on along the minus strand of JAEAOA010000519.1, from coordinate 7,785 downwards.
AGGCACGATAAGAGCAAAGTGTGTAAGCGGTTTCTGAGATTTTCATGTTAAAAATAAACACCTTTTCGTCTCGTTTCTTTTGGAGACCTTTACTTACAAAATGAGTGCATCCAAAAGGAAAAATAGACAAATAAATAGTCTGAATTATTAAATCCTTAGAAAAAATGCACTATCATCATAGTTATTCATCGTCTTCTTTTGGTCTCATTAACGCTTACTTTTCTCTTAACTTGCAAGGTGCAATGATGTATCCCTCCCCTTCCCAAATGTCAGTTCATTTAACAAAGTAGACCTTATATCCTCAATTTGTATTAAATGATCATGTGGTAGTGGAATTTGGTTATCGTTATCTAGAGGGTGATCGCTTTTGGTGTAATTGCCCGGATCGAGTAAATATTAATATAAAATATGGAATTTATAGGTGGAATAGATACAGATCTAAACAGATAATAACACAGACTGACACGAGCCCCGTACGTGTAAAGAGAAAAATTTAATCAAAATTCACAAACAGTTGTGATAATGCATTACAATATGAAAGACACACTTATTTTTGAAATAAACCATTCAACGAATTTCAAGCAAATATACTTATATAAATAGCCGATCTGTTTAAGTGAGAATTTGTTCATCATATAATCAAGTTAAAGTTTGAAGTCAATGCATTGAATAACATATGATAATATGATTATTTCTGGTTCATTCCAAATTCACTGTGACTTTTCTGTAACTTTACTGTGCCTGTAACAATTGTATTCATATCAAGAAAATTGATCTACAAATCTAAGCAAATAAATTAATGCAAATATAAGCATAAAAAATTCAAACATGGTTTTATTACTACCAACGAATTACACGAAACTAATGCAAATAACATGTGTTTTCAAGCTTTACAACCAAAATTGTGTTCGTTAATTTTCCAGACTTTCGATCCCTTGGCGATTGAACTTCTTCTAAATTTGACCTGGAGTCTCTTACATTTGTTTTCTCTTGCAGAAAAGTGTAGACTGACTAAAAATGTTACGATGGCACATATTAATCAAGCTCCTTATCTGGCATAACCACTCCTACTTACAAACTTCTACAGCATTACCCTAGGCGCTAAGTTGTAGTCTGCTTGATAAACCAAGGTTTCCAAAATCTGATTCTGGAAAATTTCAACTCTGACAATTCCGATACAAGATCGAATGTTAAACCTATATTTTCAGCGTGTCTGATCTATTAAATAAACGAAGGCTTAATTAAAAATCGTTTCTCCTAATACAAAGACATTACCACAAAAGAAAATGACTACACCCTAAAATAACGACACAACTTTGATCATGCTTTACCTGACAAATATAGGAACTAAGCTATTGGATGGTATGCATCTTCCGGCAGTGACTTTAAAGGGTCCTCAATAATAAAATAGAAATATAATTTCTTAAGTGCATGTCACTTAGCCAAGAAGTTGCAATTTAATTCAAATGTAATTTTTGCAGCAAAGAAAGCATCATATTAACATTTAGGGAAAACTGGGATGAAAACGTTTTCAATTTAAAATTTTGCGAATAATAACAATCAGGTTTTTATCACATCAGCTATAATGGCACTTTGAACCTAGGAAAAATGTTTTTTTTTGTTGGTTTTGCTTCAGCGTAAGGTCGGGTTTTATTTTCACCATTCAATCAGCAACCGCTGTTTCCAGTTTAAATGCTCGATGTTTATTCCCTCCTTCAGTGGGTGCGGACGGCTCTGAGTGACACCATAAGAGGAGTTGACACCAAATTGACTGTATATTAATTTATTATATTTAATATTCGTCAAGTCATATTTTTGACAAAATAGCTTATTAAAATATACTTTCATTTAACTTTTCAAAGTAAAGAGTATCATAGCATAATGAAACGGACAACTTTTGTTTTTTTTTCTTAAATTCGACGTATATTATTGCAATTGCCAAGTTTTATCATTTGACTGCCATTAATACGTCTTCACCGGATACATGCGGATTGTGGAAAAGAAACGTATGCTGCGCTAAAGTTTCCAACAATAACATGTTATGTATTAAGTTTGTTAAATTGGAAATGTTTTTTGGCAACAATTTTGCATATCTGCAGTAATAATAGCACAAATCAATCAAAACAAATGTATTTTCTTTATCTCGTTTCGGTCGCTCATGACGGTCTTTATATAAGCAAGCAGGTTTCACCTGGAATAACGTTAATTGTCGTCTGATCCTTCAGATGTATCGTTACGAACAGACAAGACTGCAATTTGAGGGTGATTCTAACAACAGCCGTGCATGCTGTATGCTGGTAGTGGCAAGAGGCACGTATCTTCCCTCTGGTAATTTTTAAATTTTTATGGTCATTCGAAACTTAACGAGACTACTGACTGTAGGTACGCTACTTTATAGTATTTGCTGTTGAACCTTGTACATACTAATATCTTGGACACGAACAAAAATAGCTGGACAAAATCATCTGTGGACGCCTCTCATTGTTGTTTACATCTATAAGAAATTGAAATAGTCTACGGAATAAAACCTCAAAAAATTAGTAAATTTTGTTGACAGGAATACATGGATAGATGCAAATAGTACCGTATTTCGAAGTTTATTAATTTTAATTCAAGATTATTAGTTATTACCTTAGGATGGTATATGCTGCTACGACCCTGTAGTTAAATTATATGTGTGTTAAGATTTGAAGTTTTCTATTTTATTTCTATTTTAACTTTACTTCATTTTTATAGCATTAAATATAATTATGGTTATGATGATGATTATGTTTACATGGGTCTGATATTTTGTTAGAACACTATGCTTACTTAAAACGTAAATGTGACTCTTGTAAGCACGATTTTATCATGAAGGTTTTGTCGTTGCAAATAAACAGTCAGGAAGAGCTAGGTAAATGATTGGCTCTGGCCGAGGTTGTTTACAAAATTACACTTGTTTACGCTTTGTACTCAGGTATGATTTCGAAATAACGCATGTAGTTTGAGTTTGTGCATGTGTACATGAAATGACGTATTATTTTGCTTTAATTGCTCAGTTACCTGTATGAAATATTTAGTCATAGTCAGGCGTTGCCATAAGCTGAGTCACATCATAACATCTTTATGTTACCTTAAAAGGTACTTCTGTGCTGGAAAGAGTCGTTCTTTCGTTCATAGGAGGAACAACATGTGCATTGTTAGTGGTGGTAACTGTACTTCGTCTACTTACTAAATAATTATTTTCCCTGGAGAACAACACAACTGGGTTTGAACAAAGACATTTGATGGAATTATTACTAAATTGGAACAGAACAATACAAATTGTGCTTCACAGTGAAATTCTGGATATTTTGTGTTAACCTTCGTCATACGTCATCATCCGCCATCTTGGAACGGAACTGAGATTCAGTCTATATCAATTTAGAACTTTTTATTCACAGGACTTATGTGTTTCACAACTTTAGAACAAATTTTGGATCTTATCGTTAATCGTAAGTCTTGTTTCATGTATTTACCTTTTCTCCGTGTTTTCTAGGGAAATAAATTATTTTTGTTAAAATTTACAAAGCTTATTGTAGTCATTCTTTCTTTGTGTTACTTTGAACGAGACAATATGTGACCATGCTCCATCCATTCCATGTGATGATGTGCATGAAGGCAAGGGAATCAAAATTGAGTTCTTTTAAAGCAACCTAAGAGACTTCGTGCATATTCCATTAATCGTAAGTCATATCTGGTATGTGTGTTGTGTTGTGTGTTGAAGTGTGTGTGTGTGTGTGTGTGTGTGTGTGTGTGTGTGTGAAAATACTCTAAATCTAAGACTGCACCAGAACTTTATTATTTTATTTTATTACTATAATCATTTTTCTCTGTATAAAGTTGGCACACGATACAAACCTAGGATGTTTGAAACTTTTGCGTCCAAGAATACACCAAACGAAACCCAACCTCGATGAAAACATCACGTCGAATTACGCAATGAATCCTCTAGCGTGTTCTTTTGGAAAATGGGCAAAAAAAAAACATAGCGATTGGATATAATTGTTTCAGCAAAGCATAACGTATTATAAAAGCTCGAAGTAAAGGTGTCACAGGCGATTTGGCAAACGATGATTGTTAAGAGAAACGTCTAGCGAACAACACGGCATAAGTAAATTCTAAGACAGAACAAGATCCTCGCCACTTTCCACCAACGTAGATATGCAATCGCCTTTGCCATCTGGCGATTAGCTATTAAGTCTTGGATATTATTCCTACGCCGACCAGCTCAACGTACACTCCAGATAGTATAAAAAAATAGTTCCAAACACTAATCGCGTATGCTTGTTTGTTGTGATGGTTTGCTTTGTTCAGTTTAACATCTGTCTTGATTGCAATTTAAACTTAGTGACATTTTGCTAACATGTACTTTTGTAAAATGAAAAAGTGTCAGTTGTCGTTGGTGCACTTCTGCTGTCAAATCTTAGGTTTTCACGTTTACGGGCTCTTCAGTTTCGGAGGCAAGTAAATCTTGCATGTAGTCTGTAATCCTAAAATGTTTAAATAGAAGTGACCTGTTTTGAACAAAACAGAAATTTATGAAATCCGACAATCTTGCATCAGGGTTGGATATTGGAAATTGAGAAGACCATATTACCTCAAAATGAGAACAACTCTCAGAATTGTATTTGCATTATTGAACAATTTCATGGCAGGACGTCATGTGACGCGCCTTATGACGTTCACTTCTGCTCCGGGTATCCTTACCAGATCCTAAAAAATAATCTAGTTCTTAAATTAGATGTAATACACTTAAAGAAACAAAATCCATATAAAGAAGCGTTCAGAAATTGTGTACGCAGACGTTTCATTTATACAGCTTGGCTTAATTTATGCCTATAGGCAATACCCATGAAGTCATGGATCAAATATCGCACATAAATTGTTACCGTCATGGTCGAGTGCGAGAATAGTAGAATGGCATTAACGCGTGAACATGTCTCTTATGGGTTAAAAATATACTACATGCATTAGTGGTTTTATCTATGTACATTAAAGAGTTGGGATTTTTTTGTATTACCAGTGATATTGAAATAAACCTTGGGTGTGTACTATTTACATTTATCGTCCCGGTTTATTGCTTTGCTAGATTTTAGTGATTATTTATTGATTATGGGGAGTACGTGTTGGAAAGATAGTTATCAACCCGAGTAAATAGCCATTCTCTAGAAGCACACGTCATAATATAAAACAATCACAAAATTTTATGACAACATATATTATTTCCGTAAAATGGAGTCTCTCTTTTATTTCTTAATCTAAAGTTGTAACTGGGTGTGTTTAGGTATACATATTTAGTTAGTTTAGTTTGTATAAGGTGTTTCTGTCGTGTTTTGTATTGCATGGCATGAAGTACTAATATTCGGCTTAGAAAGGCTTACTGGTGAATCATGCAAATGTGAAAGAGAAAGAAAACCCAAACAAACATGCAAGTATTAAATTATTAGGGTTTCGTGATTGGTGGACATAAGATGATTAGAAAAACAGTAGTATTTTAACATGTATGAGCCTTTCATTTGACAACAGCTATCGTCTTATGGTACTTGGAAATAGGGGAAAACAAGACCTTTTAAGCCATATCCATGCAGGTGCTTGAATGCCCATTATGAAGAACATTGCGTGTATCTATATGCTTTTATATAAATATTTTCCCATCTACCTTAGTACGTACTCTGATTAATAAAATCGTATTAGTGCAGAGTAGAAAGCAATATTTTAGTACCCTGTATTAGCATAGCAAGCCTCCCAGCAACTCTCGCAACTGCGGTACTGGGGTTGGGGTTGGGATGAGGGAAATATTTCCATCGAAATACCCTTTTATTATTGGGACCAATGTAGTAAGTAGGCATAATTTCTAATTTGGTCACTGGTACCATTCCATGTACTTTTATTATTTATTGGTGGAACTCTGTGTGTGTGTGTGTGTGTGTGTGTGTGTGTGTGTGTGTGTGTGTGTGTTGCATACAAACTCTATGAAGTTTGTTCTTATTAAATATCTCAGAATTGAATTATACCATTACATTTAATGAGCAACACATTCGAGTAGCGTGAAATATTTTTGAAAATTGTGAAAAATGTATTGAACTATAATAAATAAAAAGTTGTCATAAAAACATTTGAAACTGCGACTTTATCTGCCATTAGGAAAAACGTTCCGTTACAAAAAACGAAGTTAAGTAAAATATTTGAATTATATCGATTCAATGTAAGCTTTCAAACGACCACATCCCTCAATAAAAAAAATCCCTGTAATATTTAGCCAGGATATTTTTTTATATTATATATTTAATCTCACTTCAACGATCACCTACCTTAACGAGGCAAAATTAATCCATTCCGTTAGTTACTGCTGAATGTTGATCCGCAAGAAGATTTGTGTTACCATCATAATCAGAAAACATTACAAATTTAACAAAAATGCGACTCTGAGAAAATTCGTCAGGCTCACCACACCTATATAACAAAACATTTTGTTTTGTCTGCATAAGGAAAACATTTTGCATTTTATTTAAATCACGAAACTCGTCAGAAATGGCACGAAAAATCAAAATGAATGAAACTTTTGTGTCATTTTGTCCGTAATTTGCCCTTCGGGTTGCAATTTTTCTGATTAATAAATATATATTTAAACGCAATTTAAGCTATAAATGAAGGATTTAACAATTTTAAAATTGAATCTGGAACGTTTAAAAATGCATAATTATAGCATCGATTAGTAATTCCTTAACTATGACGACAAATTATGCACACTTCAGAAAAAGCAATATATGGAGATAATTGGCCGCGTCTGACCGAGTGGCCTAAAGCGCTCGCCTTGCCCGATTACTACCATCTCACCTCAATTCGCGTTGGTTCGAGTTTTTGACGCTCGCCCTATGTGGGCATATGAGAAAGCTCCAAGTTACCTACCTTGGGTTGTGGACACCATGTATAGCCTATTATGTGTTGATAAAAAGGCGTTAAACCCTCAACAGCAGCAACAACAATATGGCGTCAAATTGATATGCGTATAGAGGAATTCGTTATCCAAGTGACTATGGTAGATCCTTTCTCCACCAACTACAGAGACACATACAATACATTTTTTGTTGAAGCATAAGAGTAGTTAGTTCATCGGTGAAATCAATGTTCGTTCGTTATACAGTCAAGAGACACACATGATAATGTAAGACCCGTCTGATCGGGTTTACTTGACAATTATGGTATCAACGAATCTGAGTATTCCATGCATTTCAAATTATAATTTGAAACATCTAAAAATAATGAAATTAGTTAATAGAGATTTCATTTTCGTTGTCCCCACTTTGCCCTTCTCATAACAACAGGCATCTTGTAGAAGAAAATGATGTACTCAAACATTTTGTGCATTTCTTGACGAAATATTATGCAATACACCTGATACTGTTAATAGTTTATATATTCTCTTTCCGTTAATATCCATATATTCTTAGTTTATCTTTATTTTCCAGACAACGAATTTGAAAAATAAAGAAAATTTCATAACGCATGATATAATAACATAGCTTTTTAAAGTGCTGGATCAATGAAAACTTCCAACATGTTAATCATTAATAAAATAAGAAACAAAAAGAGAAAAATACTAATGATTGCTGTTGTCTAAATACATTAAAAGTGGTACACAATTTTGTAGAAATCACACCCACCCACAGATCTCTAGCAGCAGGGAGGGCAAACCCTACAAAATTTTGCGACAAAATCGATTAAAGCCTCAGAATGCCAAATGGAGCCTTCCTACGAAATCTA
>JAEAOA010000052.1:150000-208969 GCA_016746295.1 Potamilus streckersoni | reverse complement strand
CATCATCTTACCACATCACTAGTGGCAATTCCTCCCTTAATGGTCTTTATCTGACAAACCCCATTGCAACATTGACAATGAATACCTACAATAACTCAAGATCATTAAGTTGTGCATAAACTAAAATTTTAATAAATTATGATTCATATAGACATGGTCATATAGGCATGGTAATAGAGACATGGTCATATAGACATGATCCTATTACCAAAAGATGTATAGTGGGTTCTGAATGAAAATGGTTGTTAATCAGACATCAAATATGGGATGGCAGCAATAGCAGCAGAGAGGGTGAACCCTACAACAATATATTTGCGACAAAATCGATTAAAGCCTCAGAATGCCAAATTGCTGCCATCTACGTCTACAAATTTTTGCGACAGAATCGATTAAAGCCTCAGAATGCCAATGGAACCTTCCTACGAAATCTCATATTTCAACCAAAAAAAAAATAAAGACCCCATCTTAGCGATTTTGTCGCAAATACATTGTCATAACCACACTCAAATTGCTGCCATCTACGGTCGCAAATATGTTGTCATTTCACCCTCTCTGCTGCTGATTAATACAAATTATTTGTTAGCTTTTCACAAACAGACTAATCGATAATACTTCACCACGTAGATCAATTAAATTATTTGACTGATCGGTGAGTGTAAAATTAATTCTAGTTAGTGAATCATTTTGACATTGCATATAGACTGGATTAGTCGGATTCTCAACAATTAAAAATCCGGGGGGTGCTGTTGGTGAAAATGAATAAAGAATGTAACCCTGTCGGGCTTGATTTGATTGTTCCATATTAATTTGATAACTTCCTTCGATTACATCACACGTTAAATTAAGTGCGATCACCGATGAAATATCCACATTGTTCGGTGCGATATGTCTACCGTCGCCGTCGGGAGAATTATTATGAGTGAGGATAATAGGCTTCGGCTGGCTATCTTTCCATGATTGATAGATTTTATTAAATCCTTCGTCGATGGCAGTTCTGAGTTTTTTCTTTAACTCGGGAACGTTATATCCTGGTAATTTATAATTTGGATTTTCATTTATATTTTTTTTATAATCTTGAGCTGAGCTAGTTTTTGAAATCGGGCTATTTTCATCAGTGAAGAGATTAGTAATCCTCGAATTAAATATTTCCATGTCATCGATGATTTTATTACCCGCGGAGACTACACTAGTAAACTCAGCTTGTGTAAGAAAGCCAGATCTTAACGAGGGTAATAACGACAAAAAATCATTATTCATTCTATCAAGGATGTGATCTTTAATATCTACAAATGTTGGACTTGTTTCATGTATTTCCAGAATTTCACCTTCCTGTGGGATATAATCATTAAAAAATGGAATTCTCCACACATCTTCACCATATTGATTCTTACGTCGATATCTTTTTGTGAAGTTTATATCCTCGAATTTTTTATATCCTTTTGATGGATTTTCAGGTCCTATTTCATCAGTGACATAATCAGATTTTATAGGCTCGGGCGTGGAATTATCAGCACTTCTAGGTGGATCTTCGGGCCATCCTAATACTGTTCTTATTGAACTGTTATAAATATCTACAACGTACCCAGGAGAGCCTATTTCAATTGTAGATGATAGTGTTGGTTCATGAACTGTTATCGCAATTTTTGATTCTTTTTTAGTAATGGATTTTATTCTACGTTGTAATTCATTATTAATTTGCTCAATTTGATAGGACCCAGTTGGTATTGAAACAACGTTCCAATCTGGAGTGTCATCTTTTTTATTCCTATATGCAAACACCAGAGAATTATTAGGTCTCTGACCGCCAAATGGAACCGATCTGATATTAGGCCAACTATGATACACTCGTAATTTTGCCAACGCGATTTCCTTTACTGAAACAGGCGAGGGAAAATTCACACTGAATTTAGGGTTTGTTGACGATATTGATATCATACTTGTTTTCCGCGGAGTGGTATTTTCTGCTATCCGCTGAAGTAGTTGAATCTCTTGCGACATTATTATTATTATTCACAATGTCTAATTTTGCAATAGATGAAAAAACGCTAGCGTTTTTAATCGTAGTATCATAAATACGTATCATCGCGGAGAATTCGTCTTCGGTAATTATCGTATCATCAATCGATGATGACATCAACGAGGATAATTGTGAGTAACCGTTAGATACTGCTTGATGTTTTACTATATAGTCGTTAAGTTTTTCTTGAGAACACGATGATATTTTTTTAGTAATAGCATTTGCAAGTCCAGCAAATGTTGTCACCGCGGAAATAGCAATTGGGACAGCAATCGGAGCTACCATTGTTACTGAAGATAGTATAATACCAGCACCGGCCATTATACCAGATACCGAGTATACTGTAACATCAATTACGGTAATTCTCCTGCGATACTTTTTAATTTTTATTTCATATTCATCAATGAGTGTTTTGAGTTTTGTTAAGAAGTCTTTGACGGTATCATAGCGATATTGCGATGATGGAATCATATTATTTTAAAACCTCAAGTGGTTTTTAATTGTTTAAAATTCTAATTTAGATCAGCTACAAACTCCATGTACCATACAAATGATGTCTTATTTAAATTAGGATCAGTGCTTGTTATTGTAAACCGTTTGTATTCACCCACGTCAATAGTCGTTGAAATCACGTTGTTGTATCCATATGAAGTCGATGATGATATATTAAACTGATTCAGTGACACTATTGTTAATCGATAAATACCCTTGTTTGACACAGTGAGGGTTACTGTATTCTTTTTAGGTTCCCAATCTAATGATCCAGAGAGAACTGTGTATATCATATTTATGATATTTCTCTCATGAGGAATCTTTATTCTTTCAAGTAGCGGAAGATTGTCTGTTTTAAATTTTGTAATATCCTCGATAGATTTTTTAATACTATTAATGCTATCTCTAATAATACTAAATCCAGCATCATTAATATTTTTAATACTGGATTTAATTTCATCAAAATTGGATTTAATTTCAGCGAGAGATGGAGAGGTTACCGCTGGTGTTCCAAAGAATTTATTGATAATATTTCTACGAAGGGAAGTATATGTTGTTATATGTTTTTCAAGTTCTTCATTTAAATTTTTTAATGCATCTGTGATTGTAGAAACAAATACACCTGGTTTGAGTTTTCCATCATTTGAATATAACACTATTGTATCTTCAACGACGTCACGTCTTCGTATTAAGACATCATCCAATGAAACATTACTAGATTTCAATTTGCCCTGGCGATCTTGAAATACAACTATTTCCCCAGGATCTACACTTGACAAATTTAATGTCTCGGCGATTTCATCTTCGATTATTTTTTTTACACTTTCGACAGCGAATTTGCTATCGGTTTCTGTTTTTTTTGATTCTGATAAAGGTCGTCCCCAAATATCAATCATTATACGAAAATGCTACGTTTTTCTAAATCATAACGCTATCGTTTTTGCCATTGCCTGCTAGTATATTCATTAACAACAACTTGTGGTGGTTTTCTTGGAAATTTAGATATCTCTGCAAGGACATTTAATACTTCACGACCGCATATCGGTGGATCATTTAACTGTTGTGTTGGTAGCGTGGAATAAAAAATTGGAGATGACTTTGTTATTGTGGATACATATCGCATGAATTCTTTTGGTGGAGCTAATCCATATGAATCAAAATAGACAATTCCACGTGGATCAATTGCATATGCGACCCAATGAGTTCCTTTTCCGCTGCTGTTATCGAGATTGATAATACCCGTTTCATTTTTCATTGGTTTTGACGGTAATTGATCTCTCATGAAAACTCCTCTAAAGTTTTTTATTGATAATGATTTTACAGCATCAATTAAATCAAAATTGGACATTGGTGAAAATCCTAGGGATTTTTCCACTAATAAGCCGTTCCTGGTATTCTTAGGCCCGTGCCCTTGTACCAATTGTGTGGAGTTCCTGGTAGTCTTAGACCCTTTCCTTTTTTTTTATAGCCTTTCCCAGTAGCTTTTTTCAGGGCCATTCCTGCGGCAGTACCAACGGCTCCTAACGCTGCCGCCTTCGCAACCGCTGGGGCAGCCGCTGCAATCAATGCTGGAATAGCAGCTAACAGCGGGAATATTCCACCCGATTTTATCATACTGGCGATAGCTGCTTTCGAAAAATCAATTTGAACTCCTCGTTTGTTCTTTAGCGCATCATTGAAATGTTTTATTTGACGATCTGTCAGTGATAATTTATGTGCACCACCGGACATTTGAGTGGGTTTCAGCGTTATTGTAGTTCCACATTCTTTAGCCGACTTTGATTTCAATTTCTTGACCTGACCATCAGTCAACTGGACATTAACAATACTATATGTCATTCTATTCTAAAATGTAATTTACACTTTCAATTGATCTTATTGTGAAAATCCTAACTACATGTTTGGAAAATCAAATGATTTTTGAAAACATTACATGTTTTCCACTGGTGCATCAATAAGTCTCATTCGTCCGCCAACTCCTTCTAACAACATTGATTTATCACTGAGAATGACAGCAACTGCTCTATAATCGGCTATACCAGCAGGGCGTTGTACCCGAGCTTGGAAGTATATATCAACAACAGATTGTCTCATCATGTCAAGATGTTCCAATGAAAAGTAATAAATCGGATAGTGTTTTTCAAAATCAATTTGCGATATTTGCAAACCAGTATCAACATTTTGATCACGACCCATATACGACAATATTCTATGATATACACGAGCTATGTTGTTGTTTTCATAATTAAGATGTACAATCTCTGCTGGCTCTTGTTGTCCGTTTATTCTCAACGAAACTTCACTTACCCCTAATTTATCAAATATCATATGACTAGATAATTGTCGACCCACTCGATTTGCATCCTGTAACGCTATAAAGATATGACGTGGAGCTGAAACACCTTGTTTTGATGCTAAGTGCCATGTAAATGTGCCATTTACATTATCCTGCTTCGTATCAGTCGTTGTTGTTAGCCAACTTAGCAATGATTTTCCACCTGTGTCCATAAACGATAGTAATTCTTGCTCTATTGTAACTGCTGGTGTCAAGACGGGTATCCATAAAGTCAATTTATTTAAAATGACTTTACCATCATCAACACCATCAGCATGCCAGATTGCATCATTGTCATTTTCTTTTCGCACTAACACGACTGTATGCTTTGCTCCATAGATGACTTTTCTGACATTTCTACAGAATCCGAATATATGATGTAACGGAATTGCACATGAAAACCGTCGATGTTGTCCTTTCAATGTTCCATTTCGTGTTGCAAATCCTAGATTGAAATTACCATTAACCCTTTTTAAAATGTCGAATTCAGCGCCTGGTCTATCTTCACGGTCTAGATTAGCTGCGAGTTGTTGATCAGCTTCTGCAGTAGCTTGCGCAGTTCGTACTTTAATAAACTGAATATGGTCAGCATGTTCAGAAGTATCCTTAGCAAACATCATAGACGGACCAGCCGACCTTGTATAATCATCAGAATATCTCGCAAGTCCGATTATTGTTGTTGCAATATCAACATTTTGTTCTATTGATTCAATTTCTTTTCCATCAATGATATATCTTGCACTGTTAAATAGCGCCATAATGCCATTATTTACAAAACCAACTCGGATATTTTGGTCATTCCCATATGGTGTATCAGCTGCAACATTTGTTACAAGCTCTCCTTCTACTTCAATAAACGCCTCACACGGCAAAAAGTATCTACTTGTATCTTGAACTTGAAGTTCAACTCTCCCTCGTTGATTTGGCTCTCTTGCAGGATAGGCATAATACTGATAGTTAATTTTAGAATCATCTTTATTCACCGGTGCCGCCATATCAAACGCTGGATCAGCAATTTTTTTAAATGCCATTTATACTAAAACGTATCGTTTTTCTAAATCATTTTCTTTTTCGATTTCCTCCAAGACCGCTTCCCGCTATCATACTTGCAATATTACTACTATCTGGTGAAGTCATTGCTAATGATGCTAGTTTTTGTTCCACTGCGTTATTTATCACTTTACTGACATTTGCAGGCATCATTGTTGTTGAAGGTAGCGGTGGTGGTGGTTTTCGTCCGAATCTAGATTTCACCAATGACGTTATTCTATTCTTTGCGGTAGAAAAGGCCGTTCCTGCAAGATCTCCAACAGCGTTAATTCCCTTATTACGAATAACATCAATGGCTTTCATCGCTAATTGTTTAGCAATTGGTGCTACTTTTGGGGCTATTCTTGTGAATAAACCAGCCATGGTATTTCCAAGGCCGTCACCGTAGTATGCCTTATAAACGGGCAATCTTGAGTTCACTACATACACGTTTGTTGGTTTATTGTGATTATAGTGTACTATCATCTTATTTGAAATGATTTTGTAATTTCTAAATGCAAGCAATTAGAAATTTCAATCGCTATAATAACCACTAAATTTTCCCGGAATTCCGTCCATTAACTCATCCAAGAGTTCTCGATACGTATGAATATCAATTATCCCACCTTGGAATAATCGTCTGCAAATATCAAATGCTTCATTAGTTATTTCGACTGAGTTATTTCCAGCTCGCTTACCTCCCATAAGAACCTCAAGTCGTGATATATCATTAATGATATTACTAGGACACATATGAGAATCATGATGAGAACTTCCATAACCCTCTCCTGAAGAACTTTCTGGTTCGGAAACGTTTTGATTTTCTGCAGCTGATTCGGAAACGTTTTGAATTTCTGCAGATTGTCGACCTCGACCTCGACCTCGACCTCGACCTCGACCTCGACCTCGACCTCGACTTCGACTTTGTTGTTCTTCTTTTCGTTGTTGTTGTTGTTGTTGTTGTTCTAAAACATCCGCATCAACTCCTATTTTAAAAGCTCTGTATTCCACTGTATTCTTATTTAAATTGCCGGTGATTTCTTTATTAATTTTATATATCCAATCCACCCATTGATTTTTGTTTATTGTGTTTTTTTTATACTCGTCTTTTAAAAATTTCTCCCTGTTATAATAACTTTTTACAGCAAAGTTTCCAAATAACGCATAGTCTTCTTTAGTTTTCAACAATTGAATTCGTCTGATTTCTTTTATAGCTTCATCAGTGAATTTCTCGTTAAAAGGAACACTTTTTTTAGTGGAAACACTAGCATCTTCAACGGGGTTATCATCAGTATCAATATCATCCATTTGTTGTATTTCTCGCTGAGTTTGTAACTCATCTGAAAGCTGTTTTATTCCCTCGTGAGTTTTTTCAGTTTCTGTAGCAATCTTTCCTAATACATCAATAATAGGTACTGCTCCCTCTTTAGGGATGTCGCCGTATATAGCACGTTCTGTTGCAAGTTTCATATCTTTAGTGGCTTTAGTTACAGGGGCAAAAAGTTGTTCGCTTCCAATAGAAAAGTCAGTCTGCGCTTGCTGTCTAAGTTGTAGTTTATCTCGCACGTTATCTCGAATTGGTATAAACTTTTTCAGTAATGCTAACCTCTCACGGGCTAGTCTGGTAGTTAATGCTTCTGATGTCATTATTGGAAATGCTAACGATTTTTCAATTGTCGGTTTCAATGCTTGCATCAATCAAACGTCTTATAGATTTCACTTTCAAAGCAATCTCTGACCGAACTTGGTACTGTTCCCCGAGTTTCTTTCTAATGGCTTCAACTATACTAAATAGCCGAATGAATAAATTAATATCATTGTTATACAAAGAAGCATTAACCGCTTTTTGGATTCTTTTTATCAGTGAATACATTTTAGGTAGAACATATCTTCCATGTTTCAATTGTATATCAATTTGTTCAAATTCATTCAAAAGTCTGTCTTCATTCAAAAATTCAGAAAGTACGATTCCTTGATTTCTTAAATTTGATATTTCTGTGATGATAGATGTAATATCTTGAAATTCCATTTATTATTACTAATGTATTTGTATCTTTAAAATATTTTTATATACAAAAAAACAAAACATATACAATGCCCGTCTCTTCCTCATTCGAGTTTCGAGGCAAGAAAGGGCACATACATTAAAGACTTATACAATACCCTAACCCCCCAATCGAGTTCAAGGGCGGGTTATATGGGTATTAGACGTGAAATCCAAGTGATTTCTTTACAAACATTGAACAATACATTACATATATACAATGCGATTATATAGGATATATACAATGCGATTCAATGAATGAATATTTACAATGCGATTCAATGAATGAATATTTACAATGCGATTATATAGGATGGTTATATATACAATGAATGAGTATTTACAATGAATGAGTATTTACAATGCGATTATAGGTTATATATACAATGCGATTATATAGGATGGTTATATGATAGGATGGTTATATATACAATGAAATGATAGGATGGTATATATACAATGAAATGATAGGATGGTATGATAGGGACAGTACAGGACGATACAAACATGAAACGACGGGGCGGACCTACACCCAATCTGCCAATCAAAAGCAACCCAAGAAATTAACCCTGGTTGCAGTTGAAAAAATTCAACCACACACCATGTCAATGGCGTGGGAGTTTTAATTGGCAAAGTGGGCTTCGTTTTAAAGCCCCAAACTTATTACGGCTCATATTATATATAAGGTGAACTAATACTGCAGTGTCAATGTGTAGGTGTGTATTTATTTTTCTAGCATTTCATAATGAATACTGTGTAGTAATTTCAATGGAAGCTAAGTATTTAAATAAAACATTAAAACAAGAAATACAACTGTTAAATAATAGCAATTTTTTTATTAATTTCTATAATATTACGATTAAATAATCGTAATAATAATGGATTTACATGACAAGATAACTCCGTAATGGGGATCCCCCTGTCAATTCAGGACCTGCTATTTCTTGAATCGAGAATGATATTTTTCTGAATTTTATTACACATAGCCACACTAAAAAAACTAAACTATATGTAGCGCGTTTTACTACCCTGACCTCACTAATTTGTAATTTTAAAGTAATTTCATTTTCATACAAACGCTGTTAACGCCGTCTTTGTAATTGGGATTTTTAAAAAATCTATTAATAGAGAACCCTGGCCCAGTGTCTTGTCTTACACGCGCGCGTTCCGGTACAATAACTATATTTACTATGTGGCTGTTCCGGCTGTTCCAGTTATTGTCATTTACTCTTTTAATGCATATATACGTGAATATTGCGAATAAATATTGAAAAAAAAATATGTATTAACGCGCGCGAAACGTTTTTAGTGTTTTGCCCTATGGTAATTGATCTGAATGGTAAAATCATGCAAAAATGACTAAAATAGCACATAACTCACTATTGAGAGTTATCTTGTAAATAGGAAAACTTTATTCTATGTCCATTTTTCTTTGAGATAGCTGTTTGATAAATCCCTTCAGCAACTTTTCGTACTGAAGGAATACATATTCCAAAATATTTTCCCGCAGCATTCATTGAATGAAAAACTCTTTCTTCATTCGTCGTTGTATCAAATGACTGTACTGGTCTCTTTCCAACTGACTTACAAGTCCCTGTCTTTCCGTTTTTTATATTCTCTCTTTGAGAAATACACTGTAAATTGGAAATCGCGTTATTTTGAATATTAGAATCAATGTGATCAATAACACAGCCATCTTTAATCGGTCCCATATAACACTCAAAGACTGCCCTATGACAGAGATATCCCTTTTTTCCAGCAGTAAAACACAAATATCCTTGACTATTAACATATCCCACGGGTTTCTTTAGTCTACAGTGTCTAACAACACCATTACGAGATATTTCATAATTAACGAGTATTGGATGTGGTCTGAATTCTTGCTCCATTTATATAATAATACTATTTGTCTAATTCATCATTTGCTTTAATTATAAATCTATTAATGTAGTCTTGAGGGGTTTTTATGATTTTGTCTTTGACAGAGTCATGATTAGGGTCAATGATGGCGTTTTTTATTCGTTTATCATAATAACGTTTCAATTCTCTAAACCGCTTACCCCCACAATTGATACATAATTGTGATTTTCCTCTCACACCCACCCCACAATTTATGCATGGGGACGGGCCTGTCGAATTATTTCTGACACTCTGTAAGTGATATCCACAGAATTCACCTCTACACGATTTATTGCATGGGGTTACTGATCCGATCATAAGCCATTTGCAGTGATTCATTATATATAAACAAACTTTTCTATTTAAATACTTGTCTTATTTATATGAATGAAGAATTCAAGAGATTATCGGCAATCAAGCCTCGGAAAAATATTAAATTCAATCTTGATAGAACTCTCGAAGACGTACCAAAAGAGAGAATAACTAATAGAAGTCTGATTAGAAAAATACGAGATTGTGTTCATGAGTTTAAACAGGATGATGCATCACACACCTGGTCAACATTTAGAATTGATGGTGTTGTTGATGCTAGAATGAATGATGAAACAGCAGCTATGATACTATCACAACTTGGCAATAAACGGTATTTTATCAGAGTGAAATTCATTATCAAATTAGAATCGGGCGAATATATTATAAGAGACAAATTTGTTCCAATTCTCAAAGATGGGACATCAGTCATTGTTAGCCGTTATTCCAGACCAGGGCTGTTAACTGGAATTGATAAACCATACTATGAAAAAGCGTATCCAGAAACAGCAGTCGTTTATGGGATGTATCCGTTAAATAACCCTGACATTGGAAAACTAGCACCAATGAAACAGTCAACGTCAGCGGAAAAGCCACTCAACTGTGTGGCACAAAGAGTCTTAGAACATTTTACAAATGCACTCCGTGGGAATAAATTAACCGATCTAAGACATAAAAAAATAGATGAATGGGAGCTAACAGTGAAAGAGAACGGAGCAACTATTTCCGATATAGCTAGATTGGAAAAGTCGTTGAGATTTCCGATAACCGTTTTAACGATAACTGGCGAAGTATTATACGAATCGAAATACAATAAAAACGGAGCTCCAATCAAAATTATTGATCATAACAAACACGCATGGACATCCGCGGTTACAATATTCCCGCGAGACAGAACAGTGAAGTATATCCCAGAAGAATTCATCAAGGATGGTATTCTCACTGAAGAAAGATTATTCGATGCTATTGCTAGTTTGTGTAAAAACGACCCTGTATCAGTATGGCTACTTCATAGTTTTGAAGATGAAGAATGTCAATTCAATCAATTTGTGAAACCTAACGGTGAATTATATCGTAGTGAAAGTCTACATAATAGGATGAAAAATCTAGCAATAAGTCTCAGTGAAAACGCTAGCGTTTTTAATGAAAAATCCGAAGATTACGAACAGTTACTTACAAATTGTTTTACAATTCCATCGGTTGCAGCTCATTTTGCAAGAAAGAAAAATAATTGGAAACCAACACGAAAAGAGTTTTTACAGGATGTTCAATCCAGCTGTTTGGAATATTATCATGGCGGTCTATGGAACGTTAAGTACAATCGTGAGAGTATGATATCAGTTGATATCGTTGCCTGTTATCCAGGAAGTTTTCTAGGATATGGATTCGCTGGTGAGTATTTTAAACGGTTTGGACATCCCACACATGAAATGACTCGCGTTGCTATTAATGGACCACTGCCTGATTTTGATTTGACCGGTTTTGCTTGCGTAGTATCATTTGAATTCGCTGAAGGACTTCATCCGTGTTGTTATGTTTGGATTGGTAGACACATGGCTGAAAGGATGTGGTTACCAATAGTGTTATTGCGATATATGATTGATTGTAAAGTGTTAGTTTCGTTGATTGTCAGCGAAGCGATTATCTCATATCGAAAACAAACCAATGTCTGGTTACCAGAACCAGAATGTCTTGATAGTATAATCGATAAGTCTAGAAAACATATTGATGCTGACGAGGAGTACATTATTGAATGGTCAAAAAAGATATTTAATCAACGAAATAATGAAGCAAAGGATCTCGGCCGAAGAATAATCGGTAAATTTACACAGGGTGGAAAAAAATTTAACTTTAAAAAACAATCCTCACGATTGATTATAGATGATGCCGAATACGACTTCGTTATTAAAGATGCAGTAGAGAAAAATAGATACGCAAATTGTAAAACAGCCTTCTTGTCCAATAAAACAAAGTTAGGTAGAATTGTTACTTACAGTGATGGAGAAAGCTCTGCATATCTACATTTGAGAGCTTCTATGCTGGGTTATGCATCTATCAATTTATTTGCAATGATAAATAGATTTCCTAGTATAGCAGTCAGAGTTGCAATTGATTCAATGTATGTCGATAAAAAATATATCAAAGAGATAACTAAATTTACTAATAGCGAAGAGACTTGGGGAACATGGCGA
The DNA here is from genome assembly GCA_016746295.1 of Potamilus streckersoni. Classification (NCBI taxonomy): domain Eukaryota; kingdom Metazoa; phylum Mollusca; class Bivalvia; order Unionida; family Unionidae; genus Potamilus; species Potamilus streckersoni. The sequence goes on along the minus strand of JAEAOA010000052.1, from coordinate 196,652 downwards.
ATTAAACAAGAAATACAACGCGATTATTCTGAATCAGCAGACGTTGAGATTAAAAGTAGTTACCTGAAGAACGATAATTCTATCAGTGAAAAATCTATGTCTAAAGCACCACCGATATCAGATCCAATTTGTAGATATAAAACAGTTATTTAAACGGTTGTGGTGGATCTGGAAAGACAACACGTGCGATAGAATTATATCGAGAGAGAACGTCCATGATTGTACTCACACCAACCCATAGACTAGCGAGAGAGATCAAACAACGAAATGTTGAAGCTTGCACGTATCATAGTTTTTTTCGATACAAGGGCGATGCTTGGACTCCTGAGCGAATGGGTGAGAAATTTATTCCAGCGGTTATTATTTGGGATGAAGCATGTACTGTTTCAGAAGATGTATTAAAAATGTTTCTTGATTGGTTATTGCAAAATAATACAAAAGTTATATTGTGCGGCGATCATGGTCAACCACCACCATTTGTTGGTAGAAGTCCACATAATTGGTTAAAAGGATTTGTTGATTATTACGAAGAAATTGATACTGACTATAGAGCACTCGATGAGCAGTTACGTGAGTTTAAAAAACTAATTAGATTACAACCCGATAGAATTCAATGTGAAGTAGCGCGTGAAATAATTTCTGAAACACCTTTGAATGATTTTTGGGAAACATGGAAACCAAATGATTTTGTAGTAGCAAGTAGAAAGATAGTCAGAGACGCACTTCAGAAAAAGTTGTTTGAGCTACACAAGAAAAAATTCCCAACGTTTCCAGTACCATTGTGTTATAGACCATTGGATACACGAAAGCAGAATATTGAAGTTGAAATTCCAGGCCAGACGGATAAACAGATTCTAGTGTTAAATGATATTGTGCTAGTTGATATCAATACTGTAGAAGATGCATTATACGCTGATAAATCACCATGGACGCTTGGTTATGTAACAACAATACACTCGTCACAAGGATTGACCATCACGGATACAATTGTTTGGATAGTTGATAATCGCATTGAATGGTCAAATTTAGTCTATCTCGCAGTGTCCAGAGTACGACGAATAAATCAACTACGAAGGATTGTTTTCGATGATGATTTTAATGCAAACGATGATAACACTGATATTAGCATCATTAATAAAAAACTCTCTGGTTACAAACAGCAGGACAAAAAAAAACAACGAGAATTTGATATTGATGCTGAAGTAATAATCGCATTAAAAGAACAACAGAATAATCACTGCGCCAGTTGCAATTGTATAATGCACTGGCAGTATTCGGATAAAGACCCTCGACAATTCACCGTAGACAGAAAAAATAACAGTCTTGGTCATGTCAGAAACAATGTGATGTTGACCTGTCTTGAGTGTAATAGACGTAACGGAGCTAGTTAAGACCATGTGGCGGTAATTGAGTATCGTCCGGAATGACTTGTAGTTGTTCGCGTGTAAAACCACGCTGAGGTGCAGTGGAATCCAATCTGTAGATTGGAGGTCTACCAGTTGATCGCGTTATAGTTGAAATTTTATGCGTAGTAACACTCCATATAGGATCAGTAGCTCTTCTTTTACCGCCTTCAAGCTCTCCTGGTTCGTATAAATATCTCACAGTAACATCACCGAGAAGTGGCTGAGTGCTAACCCGCTGCGGTTGTTCGGGAATATATTCTTTTTTTATTGCAATATTTGGTTTCATATTAATAGTTCGAGTAATCTCGTTATTTAACGCTGCAACTACACTCGGTAACCTTTGGACCCATTCACGAGATCGTTTTTCTTGGATGAATTCTTTTGCATATTGATATCCAAATAACCGTTCTGCAAGAGTTCGATTAAATCGTTCTACAATTGCCTGATCACGATGTAACGCAGTATGCCCCCGTCGTATTGTAACACTATGAGTTTTCATTGTTGATAGAACAGCACCTTGAAATTCTTTGCCAGGATCAACTTGTAATAGATTTGGCCATCTTAGAGGACCTCGTCGATAAATCCTTTCAAATGCAGAAGCGACTTCAGAAGCTGACTTTGTTTTCAATGGTTCTGCTTGTTTAAATCGACTCGCAATATCAACTACAGTTAGCGCGTATTTGTAACCATGGTCATGTGGTAAAAACAATAAATCAGCCTGATGAACTTCATTGGGTACGGTAACATCAAAATGAGAATAATTAATTTGTTTAGGCGGTGGTAGATAAATTTGCCATATAGCTTGTTTGGATAACCAATCTTTTGCAGTGGATTTTTTCACTTTTGCAGCGTTAGCGAGTTTACTGATTGCTGCTTTACCCCTCCAGTATCCTTTCGGAGAATAATAAATAGATTCCATACTATAAAAACACTGGTGTTTTCAATTACCAGCACCTAACACTAATTTGCCTTTCATAGCTGATTTGACCAACCATGAAGCCAATTTTTCTTTGAAGGATTTATCGGGAATAGCATTTAAGGCATGAATTAATTTTACATCCGCGATATGTCTTTGTTGCAAATTATTGCTTTTATATGCAACATCATGAGCATGACATGCCTTATCAATAGCATTTATCGGATACTCACCAGGCCGGGGCTGATTTTGATCATCAAGTCTGATATCTAATCTCGTTCCGGGACCACAGTAGCTATATCCTGGAAGGTGTTTTTCTCCGGGGTATTTTGCCCATGGGGTTCCGGGGAGTTTTCCAAGTTTTGCGGCAATATCACCTCCGAGTTGCTTTTTTTTAAAAATCTAAATTTTTTTATACCACATGTTACACACTTACCAGTAAGCGCTAGTCTATTGTTTTTAGTTGTAATGGTTGTCTGATCGGTTGAATCAGTACGCTGTTTACACTTAACACAATATAGATCCATAATTTATATATAGCGTTATGAATATAATTGATTTTTCAGCGACTAAAAGAAGAGAACCGGTAAAACACCACGCAGCGCTTCCGAATTCTGTCCGTGCCATTATAATCGGACCATCTGGATCAGGCAAAACACAATTACTGCTTAATTTGATAATGCGATTTATGAAGTGGGATAAATTATATTTAGTTGCCCCATCCGTAGATGATCAACGGTGCTATGAAGTGCTAAAAGATTATAATAAAAATGCATCAGAAATTAAAGGTGAAAGTGTAATCGACTTTATAACAGATATTAATGATGCACCATCAGTAGAAGATCTCGATGGAGACATAAACAATCTTGTAGTGTACGATGATGTAATGTTAGATAATCAAAAGAACCCTGCTAGAATATTTTCCCGAGGTAGGCATAAAAACACTGACGTGATATATGTCACTCAACGATATACTCAAATTCCAAAAGTGATTCGCGATAACTGCAATATTCTTGCTGTATTCAATGGCGTTGATACACATACGCTACGAAATATTTGGCAGACATGGTGTTCCGATATGGACTTCAATGGATTTAAAAATTACTTTAGTCATGCTCAGTCTGCCCCATATGGATTTATAACAATAAATTTACACGACCCTCGGTCACGATATCGTATTGGACTTGATCAAATATTTGGTTAAATAATTTGTATTAATCAGCAGCAGAGAGGGTGAAATGACAACATATTTGCGACCGTAGATGGCAGCAATTTGAGTGTGGTTATGACAATGTATTTGCGACAAAATCGCTAAGATGGGGTCTTTATTTTTTTTTTGGTTGAAATATGAGATTTCGTAGGAAGGTTCCATTGGCATTCTGAGGCTTTAATCGATTCTGTCGCAAAAATTTGTAGACGTAGATGGCAGCAATTTGAGTGTGGTTATGACAATGTATTCACGACAAAATCGCTAAGATGGGACCTTTAATTTTTTTTTGGTTAAAATATGAGATTTCGTAGGAAGGCTCCATTGGCATTCTGAGGCTTTAATCGATTTTGTCGCAAATATATTGTTGTAGGGTTCACCCTCTCTGCTGCTATATATATATATATATATATATATATATATATATATATATATATATATATATATATATATATATATATATATATATATATATAATGAAAATTAGTTACTTAACGGAAAATCAATATATATGACTTCCATAATATACACAACATCAAAACATTAGACCAAGCTATACAATTAGCACTGCCTATTCAATGTCCTAAGCTGATATATAGATCATCTTCCTTTGTCGCCATGGTGGTTCTGCCAACCAGAGCTCTGCCAACTCTTAGTTGTGACGTCATACAGTGAATCTGTGAAGTTCCCTATATATTCAGCTAAAGATAGTTCGTTATCATTACAATGAAGAGAAGCAATATATTTAGTATTATATGTAATCTATGATTAACTTGATACAATCAGAATGTCAGTTAACGAAATAAAATTGACATGATATGAATTTTGTCATTATTAGAAATGAATGTCAATGTTTTCCAAGTCAATTCAAGCGAAAAGACTTAATGTTTATGTAACGGTACTATATCAATCACGGATATAGATCTTTTTCTTTTTGCAGATTTGCATGCCAGAATATTTTCGTGCATATGAGAGAAAATTAGCCATTACTCACTATTTTGTTATCCAATTGCCAGACATAGAGATGGAACAATTGTGATCGTGGTCATACCTGTTGTAGGTTTTGTTGTATTGCTCATCGTCGTGACCGGAGGAGTATGCATTATCAAGTACAACCAGAAAAAAAAAACTTTTTCTATGTGAACCAATGGCAGCATAGTACCTGTTAAACACATGCAGACATGTTACTCAGATTAGACAAATACTGAAGGCTGAATACGCGGTGTTATACACATATATCTTATTTTACTTATTTAGCACATAGTTCTTTAAAATCAATTAAATTTTATATACCGTTTTTAATTAGAATTAACCCGACTGATTCTTCCATGTTTAAACATTGTGGAAAATATAATCTTTAGAGGCCTGACCTAGAAAGCGTAAAACTTTTGACCTTCATTTTAAGTAGCTACTCGAATAAAGTTAAGCAGATTTCAAATGATGGTGTGGTGTTACTGGTTATGGATGGATATTGTTGGCCAAGACGTTCAAAAAGGTCGAATACGTTTGACTCCTACCATGAAAGGAGATATCAGGTTGATTAATATACTTAGTAACTGAGCACACCTGCTTTCTCTCGTCAATTCGTCTTGGAGGAAGAGAGGTGAGCAGAATAAGACAAAGACAGCCTGAATACATTTTGTTTTATTACAGAGATCTTGTTGATATGACAATTAACTTTCCTTTAAACATAATTTTTTGAAAAAGAAAAAGAAAATCAGATAGTTTTGGGTAATTTGATTTTCAGCAAATCGTAGCGAATAATTGGCAGCATATCTACAATAATTGGAATCGTTGTGATTGATTTAGAAGTTTAAATATGTAGATACAATATACGCCATAATGAGATAATGAGGTCCATTAGGCAATACTCCAAAAATTTTTAAAAAATTGTTTTACGTTTTACAAAATAAATCACACGAAGTGTTTTAAAAGTGACTTTGAAGTGTTATACGACTATTACTATAATAATTATGGGAATAAGTTCTATATGAATTAATTTATTTTTAACTATCTGACTGTACCGCTCCGGTGACCTAATGGTTAGAGCGTTCGCCTCAGATGCAGGATGTTTCGGGTTCGAACCCCGGCCGTGTCGTAGTATTAGGACTGGTCGACCTCGTGTCAGGATAATGTCATACCAAAGACTTTAAACAAATGGTACTAACAGCTGCCTCGCTAGGCATTCAGCATTAAGAGGTTATCGTTAGGACTGGTCGACCTGGTGTCAGGATAATGTGACTGGGTGTATCGTCATGCTACATGCATGTGGCATGATGTCCCAGTGCTAGACATCACTATAAGCATCGTAGCGATATGACTGAGAAATTCTTAAAGGCTACTTTAAAAATCCAAAATCATACACATATATTAATTCACTACATTTCAACATGAAATTTCTTTAGGGATATGTATATGGGGTTAGTCTGCAACTCCTTATATATATATATATATATATATATATATATATATATATATATATATATATATATATATATATATATATATATATATATATATATATATATATATATATATATATATATATATATATACCACACATTTAACCACAGTGCTTGAATATGGATTTCCATGTTTATAAGGAAGCAATATCAATACTAGTTGATTACTTACATTGGTAGCTGTAGCTAGTATTGCTTGCAGTTATAAGACCCATAGTCTGTAAGGACCCGAAAAACGACATCCACCATATTGTTTACAGACAAGACAGAGGACCTACTCCAGGATACAATGTTCATGTCCATATAAAAAAGACGGGTTTTCTATGAAAAAGTTTATAACGTCAAATGTGGGGTTTATTTCATATATAGTTCCAACAGAACGAGACATACCAAGCCCATAAGAGCCTATAACATAGAACACCATATTGCCTGGGTTTGGAGCATTTTAATCCAGCCAGCAATCCAGTTTTAGAAGAAACATTTACATGTCTGTAAGTCAATAACAAACCATCCAAAATACTTTTACTGGGACAGTATAGAAGACTAACAGCATGCTTAGTATCTGCGCATACCTGCTTTTTCTCGTCAAGTCATCTTCGAGGAAGAGATTTCAATGAATTTTATTGGTCTCGAGTTGTCGAAAGTATGCCAAGGTTATGAATGGATATTGCTTCAGATTATAGGCGTATTTAACTAAGAAGCATCTTAGACCTTTGGATAAGGTTTCACTAAATTTAAATGTTGACTTAGTTGAAAAGTTCTGGAACATTTTGAAAAGAAGATTTATTTTTACGCAAAAAATAAATAGCAATATACCAGCCAATTCGTTTTGAAATCTGAGATAAATACCCTTCTTTGAGAGGTGACGTACATTCAAAGAACTGCAGAGATGAGAGTTTGGAGATTTATATACATGCATCTTTCATGAATTTTATGAATGAGGTCAAGGTTATAATGTTAAAGGCTACAGATAGCAAAAGTTATTATTTGTTTTAATAATGAACCGACATTAAATAAAACTTAGCAACATCTACTCTTTATCAGTGTAAACCAATTTTGCTCCATCCCATCACACCACAAAACAACCAAACTTTTCTCCCTTACCAGATGAAAATAGTCAATGTTGAACTTAACTTTTAGAAAAGTCACGTGTCAGGATATATCGAATGGTTAGGGTATTGTACATACCAAATCAGTTGTAGATTTCTAGAACACAACACACAAAAATGTCGTTGCTGACATAAACAAAAGACTTTTTTCGTAAGCCTTGTTTCAGGTCATATCTAATTACAAATTGGCCAGAATAAAAATCGCTTTTTATAAATTGAAGATAAAATAAAATATTTAAGTAGTGATCGACTTAAATAAAATATACAACAGCGACGAACAACATAAACTAGCCCGCCTCGAAAGAGTTCCAATTTTTTAAATAGATCATTAAATACTTAAAAATCATTAAAACTTTATTTTATTTCTGCACATATCGATTTATCTTACACAGAACTACAAAGAAATATGCTTTCGCTTGTCAGACACATTGTAGAAGTTTTTAGTACGATAAAATACTATCACAAGAAGAAACAGAAGACAACCATAAAGAGTAAAACCTATTCAACATGTCAGCTGCATGATTAATTAAATTAAATTACTACCTTATTTGCTTTTACTACCAAAAATACTATCTTTTTATATTTTTTGTCATTTACATTATATTTTATTGTTAACTATGATGTAAAGTTGCAAGGAAAGAAAACATCTTTCGTCAGTAGAATACAAAAGTAAATACAAAATAAGAGAGACTTTCTACAAGCAATGCATGTTGCACATATTGGTAAAAAGTGGTATTATCAGAGAATTTATAAATTTTAGGTAGGGCAGGACCCTTGTAAAAATAAATGTTGTACATGTTAACTAATTGACACAAAACACCATTAACATATTGTCGAACAATATGAAAGATTGTTACGTACCGTCAATAATTGCAGTGAAGATTCAATTATATAGGGTAGAAATAGTACAACTGTATATCGTAGCAACGGTTATAATTACAGACCTGGTCGGACAAATGTACATCGTAGGAACAGGTACTACAGACGTGGGAAAACAAATGTATATCGAAGAAACAGGTATAACAGACCATGTAAGACAACTATACATCATAGCAACAGCTATTGCATACATGTACTTCGTAGGAACAGCTATAGCAGACGTGGTAAGACAATTGTACATCGTAACGACGGGCTTTACATATCTGGTAAGACAACTGTACATCGTAGCAACAGGTATTACAGATCAGGTAAGACAATTGTAATTGTAGCGATAGACATTACAGATATGGTAAGACAATTATGGGATTGATCTATTGACTATTCCATGTTGTAAATCACAATATTAGAGAGTGTGGAACTAAGCACACTATTCTAGAGCTGGTGTGTATTTGATAGCTGATCGCCTACATTTGCAATCTCAAACCGATCATGAAATTTGCTTTCTGTTTGTGCATGGGGCATGTAATTACATAATGATGAAGTTTCCTGATAAGCCATTTTATCCTCATAACATCATAATCTTTTACTAAATCAAGGAACACGGCTGTTAAATTTTTATCGCATTCTCTTTTTGCATTAATAGCTAATTTTATGCTTGACTCCAAACAAACAAGTTGTTATATACTGGATAATTTATTGCGGAAGCCGTTTTGATATGAGAGAACACATTATTAGATTGTGTTCCTGCCTGTTATTTATCAAAGTTTCCATTTATTTTACATATATTGTTTGTGAGATATATCTGTTGAATTTTGATTGCCATATCCTTTCATGGTTTCGGAGTCGCAATTGCCTTAAGGCCTTTCCTTTGTTCCTTAATGGATTGCTTCGAATTGTTATTCCACTACGACACTGACTGTTTGACACCCCCTTTCAGGTTTTAAGATTGCATCTCTCAGCCATCAACGATAAACCTTCTTCTATGTTTTGATTGAACAATTCTATGTTGTGTTTCAGCTGGTCAGTGTGAGTCCCATCACAAAGAGAATGAAAACTCTCTCTCTCTCTCTCTCTCTCTCTCTCTCTCTCTCTCTCTCTCTCTCTCTCTCTCTCTCTCTCTCTCTCTCTCTCTCTCTCTCTCTCTCTCTCTCTCATTAAATGACCATTTAGATTTAGGGATATTAAGACGTTTTAATTAAGTTTATTGTCATGCGTAGAGTGATAGTTATCAGGAAGTGGTCACTTTCTTGAGTACTTTCATGTTCAACTTACCAAATTGTTATTTCCAATATTTTAGTTAAATAACTTGGAGTTAAGGATTTCGGGGTCTGTTCAAGTACGGAATCATAAATCAGTACGACTAGGTTAGAAGCAGGGATACATGTCACAACATTTCTCCTTCTTCTATCTAGGTAGGTTCCTCACCATTGTTCACTATTGTAATTTCTCTGTTGCCAGTATTTCTTTTTATTAGTTGGTTATTCCAACGGCGGTCATCTTCTGCCTTGTTTTAGAGTCGCGTCTGACAATTTTTCCATGTGTGATAATTTAATGTACTTCTTACTTTTCTCGCCAGTGGGTAACTTTGCAGCGCCACCGACACTTTAATATATGCAATGCATACTATGCAATTGCATATCCGGAAGTGACGAAGGGAGCGGGTACCGCCAAAGTCCGCGCCTGGTTGCCGCATGACAGGTCATTATCATCCAGAGATAAAAGTGGTGAAAGGTATCGCTTTCCACCTACTTTAGAAAAATATATGGACTGTGCTTACAGAGTGATAGTGTAAGCTTAGAATTGGGTCACGTACCTAACTTTTCCTTGCATATGCATCTTATTTGTTGGTTTAATATTGATTTTGCTTTCAATAATTGCCACCTTGTGTTGCTTGGCCCCGACAGTTTAGCATTTATAACTACCTTATATCATTTAATATGATACAATCAGCTCAATGTTATCTATTTATTAGTACATAATTTTCCTGGTGTTAAAAGTTTGGTTTCTTCCACTTTGTGGGACGGAGCCGGGTTGTACGTGCATTTGTCACCATGTCTAGTACATTTGGAGACCGTTTAGTACGATGCTACAGTAATTTCGCTGTATAGCTTTGATCTAATTTGCTACCTTGTGTGGCGTAGCTGATTGTCTACGCTTATGACCATCTAAAATATTAAGTTAATCAGTGTATCAATTTGAGTTTGAAAACCCAATTAACATCTTTTGAGCTTCTTTGATTTGACTGTACGATGCATTCAAACGAATCAGCGATTTATGTTTCTCTGCTATATTTTTTCCACTTCATCATTGGAAAAAAGATGTCATTTTAGTGACCTCCGAAAATTCCTTTAAAATATTATTAGCGTCTATCGCCTTTGTATTTTTTGGTGAGACAGTTATTCAATATAAAATATATTTTCTGCCAGCAAATTTCTCCCCTTCATTCCCACACTATAATTTACATGTTATGAGGAAATTTCCTGTTCTCACTATATGCAGTGCTAGAGCGTTAGTAGAAAATTCATTATCTCGTGTATATTCTTTTATGTAATACAGAAGCAAAAGTATTACTCAAAATTAATAATGTACATATGTTAAGGCTTATTTTAAAGATATATCAGATAGCGCATTTGTATATGCGTGAGCTTGTGTTGATGAATAGAAGCAAATGAGATTGTCAGTATTATTTATAAATAGAATTACATGTCTAGGGTTTATCTTCAGGTAATTCATTTTTCGAAAATTAACGGTACACTTGTACAGCATGACGAGTCTGATTACGTCGCTTATTCTCGGGTAGGATTTGTCCAAAAACAGACAAGTTTAATAAAATCTATTATAATGGTATGTCTGTAATTAATTTAAGGCTGAATTCTTATTCTGAATTTATTTATCGCTAAGATGTTGTCTAAAACTGGATAAAACAATTGATCTCCTGCTTCGAGTGCGAGACAATTATAGCCAAATCCATAGCTGATTTGTATGCATTTAACTTCGAAACCTGTGTAATGTTACCGGACTCCTCCATTTTTTTTTTCATCATAATATAACATTGTCTGAGATGTCAGTTATCACTTATTCTAATCAATCTAATCGAATACCACATACTCTACATTAATAATTAAAATATAGAAGTAATCATCCACAATCTTCTTGTGGTACAATAGACAGGGCATGCTGATGGATCTCATGCAGAATCTATAATGTACCGTTTCAATTGTGTGTGAATATTCATGACCCTAAATTTCAGCGGCAACGGTTGATACAGGCGTGATTATAACATCAAAGAATTAGACAGCTTCTGTCACGGATAATATGACCAACTTATTTTGGATAATGCTTACTGTATGCAGAACCATGTTTGTTTGAGTTCTTGTATTAGTTTCATCACAATAAGTTTAGGAGTGAAATAAACCAACGTGTAATTTTTTGTTTGACTTGTGTTTAAGAGTGAAATAAACCAACGTGTAATTTTTTTGTTTGAATTGTGTTTACGAGTGAAATAAAGCCCATTATATATGTACCAAGATAGTTTGGATTTTTTACCCCTAAAATGCCACTTTTCTTTACTACTCACAATTCCACGTTCCTAAATAAAATAATTTTAGTTTAACCAAAATTAACACACAATCCACTTTTTTCACAAAATGTCTCTACAATATTTGCCTTTGTCATAAAATGATCGTATAAGCAAAGTTTGCAATGTCATCAACATACAATAGCGCAATAATGTCTGATATTTCTTGTGTTGAGAAGGAACTATTATGACACAATGATACTAAATTATTTATACATAGATGGACCAAAAGAGGGCTTAATACTCAGTCTTGTCTCGTGCGGATATCACTGGCAAAGAATTTTGTATCTGTCCTTTCATCTGCCTGAATAGCCTAGTACCCATAGCTACAAAAACTTATGCACGTGCTAATAAAGCGCTTGTAAAATGTAGATGTAGCTACTGATTGTTCTACCGATTTTATCATATGCTCGTTAAATTTTGGGACATGTGAAATTGATATAGACTAGCAAACTCATCTTTCTTTCTTCAGAAATAAACTGAATGCCAAAAATGTACCCCTCTATATATGGTATAGAGAGAACTTGGTCGTTTCTCCTTAATCATCAACATTAAAATTTGCATACTAGTATAATAAAAAAAAAACGAATGCAGATAACGTGTGACTTAAAAAAAATATTTGCAAGATTTTAGATTGTGTTGTCTAATTATTGTAAACTCTGTTACACACTATGTAATACCATCACGCCCTATATAATAATTTCTTTGTCTTATATACCTCATATGTTGTAATATTTATAACCTGACTGTAAAGTCTTGGTTTGGCTTGTCTTTTATCTGCACACATGGACGTATAGTTTTGTTCATCGAGTTTGGAACGTCAAGCAACTTTACACTGTTGCCTAAGCAAGTCACACAATGCACAGGATCAATAAAATTAAAAGCCTTAATACATGATAAAGAGATTGAATGATGTTTCGCTTTCCATTTATTTAGCATTGTATTAAATCTATTCATTCATGCTTCCATTACGTTGCTGCCGCATAACTGGAAATGGATTTGCTTTTGTTTACACTGTGTTGCATATGTTATTGCGCTCCGTCATCTTTGATTCCTTTGTATACGTATATAATAACTACACGTACCTTTAAGCACAACACTATATGCCATTCTCTCTTAACTCTTTGTCTGCAGTTCTCTCGTTAGAAGTTAATTATTTTTAATTTTTTGAAAAAAAATGTTTGTCTGCTTTTCATGTTTTAACCTTGTGAACTTTTTCCAAGTTGGATTTCAACACAATGTTGATTTTAGTATTTATTTTGTGAAGTTGCGTTCTAAAACTCACTTTAGACACCTTATATTTATTTTGAATAAACAGTTATTCAAATCATTTTCAAATTATCTTTAAGTCACTTTTAAGTTTTCTTTAAGTAACCATCACGTTATTTTCAAATTATTTTCAACTTGTAAATATCTTAAATATTATTTAGCGTTACGGACTTTATAAAGCAGATAGGTTCTGGTTTTCATCTTTCCGTTTGATATTAGTGTACTTAAATGTTTGCACGTGATGATGGAACTGGTAATCCAAACGGAAATCATAGGAACCAACTAAAGTGTCTGATTCCGTTTGTTGATATAAAGTCTTTTTTCAACCTCTATGTCATTCATTTAAGTTGACATACTTATCAATGATGTTTCCCCAGTATTATATCGTCAAGCACTGATTTTATGATTTTAATAGTTTAGCTAGTCTAGAAAAAACATCATTTATACGTTATTCTTTCCTTTTAGATATCTCCTTTTATGTGAACGTTTTCATAGATTGTTTCAAAATTGATTCAAGATTTATGTTGTTGTTTTCGTTAATGTTGATGTTGTTGGATTAAATGCTTTATTTTATGACATACAGAGTATACAGTGTAGAAAGCGTGTCTGAAATTTTATATGAAACATATTGCTTAATCTCGTTCAATTCATTTGCTATTTGTATATCAACTGGTATATTAAACTGGGTTGCAGGTAAAAGGCAAGGTGCGTTGATTTTTAGTCCTGTTTTAAAAATCTAAGTCCATCACTTATTTATATAAAAATGTATTTGATTAAATTCAATGCGAATTTAAAATCAAATAAATTAGGGGATACGCGATGGCTTTTTATCCAATTTTATTGGTGTATAGAATGTGCGTGTGGCATATCAGTTTTCAAAAACATTTATAGTATCAGTGGCTTTTTCAAAACATTTTGAGGACTATTGGCCTGGATTTTTCATAAAATTTTGAGGACAACCGGGTCTGTTTTATTTTAGACTTTGACGACCGGTAGCCAATGGCTTCTCTTGTTCAATTTTTAACACCAGTAGCCAGTCGCTTGTTGTTATTGTTTGTACTTTCTGTTTTGTTTTTTTTTAAAAGTCATTGTGAATGACAAATGCAGATAATTGTTCATTACATTTTTGAGACGTTTGACCAAGAATTGTTTTCCACCAAAATTTGACAACAACTGAGCCCGGTATTTTTTTACGAACATATGCCATGGGGTACTTTTCGTGAAACGATTGTGGACCACTGGCCTCGGAGGTATTAAATGAAATATTGAAGACTGGTGGCGAAAGTCGCTAAAAAATTCTTACAGTTTTGAAGTTCATTGAACCAGAATTCATTTTGATTTCTTTTTATTAAAATTTGAAAGTTACTTGTGTAGGTGGCTCTGAGTTTTTTTTTTGTTTGTTTTGTTTTGTTAAAAAGAATAAAATTTTGGCAAGTAGTGGCTTAGGTTTTCCTTGTAAAATATTTAAGATCAGTCTCCAAAGAGTTTTTCATAAAATTTTGGCAAGTAGTGGCAGAGTTTTATCAATAATATTTTTTTTTAAGTCATGGATGATGGGAAGAGAGTGTGTAATATACTAGTAAAAGGTTCTGTCTTTATATTATTCCCATTGGGGTATATATTTTAATTCATTCAATCAACACATGCACACTGTTATTCTCTTGAATGTTGTTCTTAACACAACTATCATTGAATACACCTTTATTCCGTCCAAACTTGTAAATAAATATGCATTGTTTCCTTATAATTGCATTAGCGCTTTTTTGATAAACTCGTGAAATATTAATATCGACTCTATTAAAGTTGTTGGAATCAAGACTGAGTAGAATTAAAACATTATTTTAATGTTCGTCTCTCTGATATCCTTTATAGCTTGACTGTTCTGGTAATTGTTTATTTGGGAAGTAACCATGCATAACTGGTCTACTAATCTTTAAATCATTGTACATAAGAAGAGTGTAGGAATTTTGCATTTATTCTTGGGGACAAAATAAATTGTATGTATGTATGTATGTATGTATGTATGTATGTATGTATGTATGTATGTATGTATGTATGTATGTATGTATGTATGTATATATATATATATATATATATATATATATATATATATATATATATATATATATATATATATATATTCTTTCTTCAATTTGTTTTTCAATTGGATAAGGATTGGCCAAACTGAACATTCTGCCAGAATTTTTACGACAGGAAAGGGGAGAGCACTGGAGCTTTTGTGCACATATTGCGATTTCGAAAGGATTCTGCCTACGATACGGCGACAAAACAACTGTACTAAGCACACAAGTAGCACAAGGATTCATCTGACACGCCGTACCCTAAGTTCAGTCTATATATTTTGGTATCGTCTTTGTGATGCATGAGACCTTCGTCGAATAAAAGTTTTCAAAAGTAGTATCTTTCACGAATAGCAATCATGGCCATGACGTCATTTGGCACAGTCACGTGTGGGGGTTTTCTGGACTGATTGGCAGAAAGACCTTAGGCTTATTCGATATTTGACAACTAACTCCAATGTTGTCGACCTAATCATATCTCTCCTTTTGTAACTGTCATTCAGTGCAACTCAGATTACGTATTTCTGTCTAAAATCTGTTAGAATGATGATGACGTTTAGTTTGAGGTCGTCTTTTATGTTCCTCCATCATATTGAAGATGAAATTGATGCTTTTGCAGCATTAATTGCTATCATATATACTACGAACAAATATATCTTTTTAATGGGAAATTTTATGGCCATAGCTCATAAAGTCGATGATTATCAGGAAACAGGTGAGTTTCTTTTCAAACGGTTTTATTTTTGCTGCCCCTTTCTTTAAGTTTTTCAATACTACTGCTAAAATTCTCAGCGAGGATAAGTTGCCCTAGAGACAAATAACACTTGATCAAGAAATAAATGTCATTGAGGAAAATACTAACCGTCATATACAGAACTAATAATCTTAGTATATTAAATGGAATATTCGGTGACGATACGAATGTTGTTTTTACAACTTTCTAAAGTGCGCATGTTTCTTTTTGTAAAAACGCTGAGAAATATGATACTAATTCTTGCATACCTGAACTTTGCTAACTTTTTACAGTTGGTGACTCCAAGTTCATTATTAAGTTTAGCTTTAATCAAACAAGTTAAGCAAATTTTAACTTTTATCAGCGATATATTAACGCAAAAACAGAGATCGCAAGAAAAGTTTTTAAAATCAAAATATTGCTACTAGTAGAACTCAAACACCTAGTAAAAAAGACACAGGATGTAGATAGTAATACACAATCATTTATATCAGAATAACATCTACATTCATCGATCGCGTCATTAACAAGGACAAGGATACAAAATGGTTTGCAATAAATATTAGCTATCCAGTATGTAATAAAAGAAATAACCAGAGACAGAAAATCTTGGCCTTCCAGATCTTAATTTATTAGGATCAAGGAATCCGTTTTAATCTTAAAAGCACGATCACCAGGGAATGTTTGATATTCCAAAGGTAACATTCTCGACGAACCACACATTTGTATCAACTTGCCGAATGTCCTTTTCCATTGCAACTGATCAACGCTCGGTACAGAAACTAGTTTATCAGGTGATGATTGCAGAGTAGATTTGTTTGCATCTTATCAGGAAATAACCTTTCGCAAATAGATTATTTCGAAATGATAGCATCCCTATCATTCAACCAATCAAACACGGAGTAGGTGATTGGCTCAGTATTTTTCTTTTTAAACTTTTGTCTTTCATAGCAAAAAAAAAACTTTTTGCTTGCTTTATTTTTAAAAAACTAAATACTTATAACTAGTAAGATGTTGAATGTATTCCCATGAATTTATAAGATTCATTTTGAAAATTTATATGATGACGAAATTAGGCACCTGTAAGTCAAGTTGAAGGATAAGACCTGAGTAATCCAATTTTTTTCCGCAACCGGAACCTACCATTAAGCCCGTTGTAGCGCGTATGTTGACATTATCAATGCAAATATACTTCCTTATGACGCCCGAGTTTCTGTCAATCTTTATATTAACCATATGATAGTGTAATCAAGAGTCTGCCGTTGTATTACTAAAGTATAACAAAATCTGTGAGAACACGAAATCACCTTTAAGTGTACAATAAATACAGAGTATGGGGTTTTATCAGTAAATTACGAAGAAAATAGTTTTAAGTTAAAATGCTGATATTAGTGATTTTGTCGCACTTTACTGATAAAGTGTCATAAGACTCCTGCGATGTAATGCATCTACCTTCCTGTAAGTACAGGTTGTAGCCATAGTACTAGTCAGCAGCCCATAAATATTGGCGCATGATTGACCTTCACTCACAATCAGAGACATGACGTAAGAAACAATTATATGGCATGACAACGCTAGTTTTATAAAACAGCCGCTTGTGACTGGAAGATTTATCATATAATAATTGTAAAATAAAATTATTGATAAAGTAAACAATGGAGCGTGATATTATTCGTAGTTACATATTGAATGCACATAGAACGACGAATCAGAAAGAATCTCGTGATATTCATGTAAAAGTTGACGCCTTGGATTCGGATAAGAGCGCTGTCTATAGTGGGCATTCAATTAGAAAAGTGAATTAGACTAACTAAACCTCGTGTTATTCGTACGTGCATTTCACGCATTTAATTTTTTTGGACTATGAAAGGTGTATGACTCCTAGCACCACCCATTAAACTTGGTTCCATCCCCTCATTGTACTTGTAAGATAAAAACGCGTCACGTCTGTTGCAATGTTGTCTACAGAGTGTGTCAGAACTTTCTCTGGAAGTAAAGAGAAACGAAACCAGCAATGTGGAGACTACCAGGATACATTGCCTATTTTGTCAGCCCTGCAGCAGGTTAGTTTCATCATCATTACACTGAATATTGCACATTGAACGAGCTAGTGTCATTCACCTAGGCCAATAAATCAGCAACAAACCTTAATGATATTGACTTGCATTTTAGGGGCTGATATTGCCTATTCATTAAAACCTGCACAAAATCCACATACACTCTTGACTGCATACATTGGCGTACATTTTATGCACTTACCGTATTTTTCGTGGATGTTGAGCTACCGTCATCTAAAGAGATTGTTTGGCGATATGTTCATGGTATTTCCTGATCAAAACTGTATTTCACGAGGAATAGCACAACCCTCTAAATTTTGATCTAGATATAGCTATTACCAATTACTCTTATGGGTCTAACATATACTCAGGTGTGCTCCAGAAAGATCTGCATCTAGCTCAATTTCACATTTAAAAAAACAGGTGACGTCACACACACATTGTTCATCAGTATCAACACATCTTTGGGGGTGAGGGGTAGTTCATCAACTACCAACTCACTTCCGTCCTATCAAATGCAACAAATTCCTGTATAATCATTATAAATGGTCAAAGGTTACATAACACGTTACCCATGACAGCTCAGTCAAGAAACACTTATTACATGAAATGGATAAATTCTAAAAAGACCTTAGCATTGCTTGCATTAGACATACTTTAGATGATTTTCACGGGGGATCGACACCAGGTGCATCTGGACATTTGATTCCATTCCTGGCTATTTTTTTGGACTTTAGTCTTAAATAGGAACGATTTAAAGGCAGGAAAGGTCCTGAATAGAGTCTGTAATCAATGAAGCTAAAAAAAGAAGCAATTAGACATACTAAGATATTGAAACAAAATTTGTTTTTTACGATATATTTCTTAGATATTTTCAAAACAATTTAGTATAACATCTTCACGGTAATAAAATAAGTATGGTATCTATTGTTAGAAGAGTTAATACGAGAAATAGAAAACAAATCTTACACTAGATTAAAAGTACTGTCAGCTATTACTAGGTAAAATGATAAAACGACAACCAGGTGACGATTTTAAGAATTGTATTTGTATTCATACTTACAACTTTATAAATATTAAACAGAACTCAAATAAACATACCAAGTATCAATTCTGTGCTGATAACTGTCCTGGATGATGACCACAGCCTTACAGCGCGAAATTCCTTCCACAGCTGGTATATTGTGTATATTGTGTATCAATGAATTTGGTGAAGAAAAAAAACTTCTGTAGTATATTTTATCTGGAGGTGATTTGAAGTGTTTAGTTCTTTGCTTAATATATATATACATATATATATATATATATATATATATATATATATATATACATGTCAAAATAACAGTGAGTGATCTCTTTCGATTCCTCCTTCACCGCTCCGGCGGTCTAATGGTTATAGCGTCCGCCTCGAATGGGGGAGGTCGTAGGTTCGATCCCCGGCAGAGTCATATCAAAGACTTACGAAAATGGTGCTAACAACTGCCTCGCTTGGCGCTCAGCATTAAAAGGTTAGTGTCAGGATAATGTGACCGGGTGGGACATCATGCTACATGTATGCGGCATGATGCCACAATGCTAGACATCACTACAAACTGCCGCACTGTAGACATGGTAACAATAAGACTAAAAAAAATTGTTAAAGCTACGTTAAAAATTTAAATCACACACACACACAGACACATACATATTCTTCCTTCACCACAACCGCTGCAATATAATGCTGTGGTAGCTTATGGAAAGCTAATCACACTCTGAGTGAACCAGGTAAGTGTTTTTATCTGAAAATGTTGTAAAACATAATTAAACAATGAGTTATTTCAATTAGCATGCAGCTAACAATATACAATAACAAAGTGGTTCTACTAAATATATTTCATTCTTAGTAGGTGGGGAAAAAAATTTAATATAATTTCTTGATTTTTGTCTGATTTACCTCAGGATATACCGCCAGATTAGTTTTTTATTAATAAAATTTGATTCAACTCGATTAACATGAACACAAAAGCAAGTTATATCATGCACATGAGTTTAAAATTGAGCACTTCTTTGTGCCATATGTCAAGGCAAGTATTCTTGAAATGCTTTTGGAGATGAAATTGTATATTATCAATTGTTGTTGATGATGATGATGATGTTGTTGTTGTTGTATGGTTTAACGCCATTCTCAGCACAAGATAGGCTATACAGGGCGGCCAGTATTAATGGTGGAGGAAGAACTCTGGAAAACCCCGGGAAGAACCACCGACCCACGAGAAGCTAATGGCAGGTTTTCTCATTTGTCCGCGAAGAAAGAGGTGAGATGGCAGTGATCCGTAACGGTCAGCGCTTTAGACCACTGGGCCACTCAAGGACCCTGTATAGTATCGATTAATTTGTTAACTTGAACGATAACCAAATGATTTTTTTCAGCCCATGAGATTTAAAAATCATTACATGTTTCTACTTGTTTTTGCATCCATATGTGTATACATCTATTCATTGATGAGCCTATGAAATAACAACAAATATGGTTGCAATTTCAATGCTTTTTTTTGAAGAAAAAAGGGAAAAGTCACGAATTCGGCTTCGTACGGTTGATTCGCCTAACAGAATGTGATGTATTATGATATCTTAAGCACAATACAAGACATGCCTTCATAATTGTATGGGAAGGACAATATTGTTTACGTGGCTTGCATTCAAAATGGCGGATACGAAAGTGTACGACTTGTGACGTGTCACTTACGAAAGCAACGGAAAGGTAATAGCTATTGGCCTTGGATGTGTCATGACTCGCTCATGGAAGAATTTTATTAAATTTAGTTAAAGCACGTGCTGAATTGATCATTGGAAAATTACACCATTAGCAACATCATATTAACATCATGAGACCAATAGAGACATGTAAATTTTCTTTTTGTGTGATGTTATTGTTGTATGTTTGTAAATTATGATATGTACACTTAGCCTACTTTTTCATTTTGGAATATTTAGGCCAGGAAACACTCGCATTCTCATTGCCACGTTTGAGGACCTGCTGTTCAAGTCTGTCATTCTATTTTACTTAATTGTTTTGCAATTTTTGACAACAATGTTCTATCAAAAAAGATAATTATCAGTAAGCACTTTTGTCACCAGTTGGAAAGTAGGAGATAAAGTTTTAACCCCTTAAACCTCTGACAGCATAATGACGTTTTCATCTTGACTTATGAAACTAATTAAAATATAATCTCTTATCATTACATATACTTTTATTTATGTATATTTTATTAATATTGTGTGATTTAACTTTTTCAATAATTGAGGGTAAGAGCAGGGGCCTACCTTACTAATGTTGTTTGGGGGGATTGTAAACAACATTGTCTTTGATTGTTAATTTTATTTTAAGAACATTATTACTTGGCAGTCAACATGTTTATTTGAATTCAATTTATACTTTCTTGTAGAAATTACGAATGTTCGAGAAGCAACTTATTTATTTATTTGATTGGTTATTGACCTTCATCCTGGTTCTGTTATTTTTTCTTAGTTTTTATATATAAGATTTGTTTACTCCCAGCTTACTCATTGCATATTTGAACTTCAGTCTTAGTGGAATCTATTTTATTTGTGTTCAGATGATTTATTTTTTTTAATGATTTATTGAAATAACATATTGCACATTGATTCAGAAGAAAATCACTGTTTTTAATTTTTTTGAATTCTTTCAAGGACATTTTGGTTTATATCATAATAATATCTCAAGACTGTTAGAACATCAACACTATTCAGGCTATTAGGACATCAACACATTCAGAATTGGGATTAATTTAGAACAATACTGGAATTCTTTGTAATACTCTATACTTTTAGACTTTTGATATAACTGTTAGGACTATTTTGGAATTTATTTCAGCATAATGTTAGTTCTTTATAAAATAAACACTTTGCCTTCAAAGGAAATTATTTGCTGAAGTTTATAAAAGTTTTGGTTTTCGTTCTGTTTTTTTTACTTAAAGTAAGACCTTAGATCTATAACAGAAACTTGTCCAAGACAAGAATTTCTGTAAAACATTTCAGAGAAATTAAAATTGCTTTAGAAAATTAATTTCAAGGTGTTTTAATTTTTTTCGTCCCTAGTATCTTGATTTCACATATATGAGAACTCTTCTGTGAAACCAAAAAGCTTTCACGACGACATCTAAAATGAAGAACTTTGTTTTGAATCCTACACCAGGAAGGGTCAGAATCAATAAACATTGGCAAATTGCTTGATCTTGCCAAATATTATTATCTTTTAAAACTAATGGCTTCTTCAACTAATGGATTCTTTAGCCAAGCAATAAATAAAACAACATTTTAGTCAAAATCAGGTTAAAATTTAGTGGCCATTATACACGAATTTTGTAGGCGTGTCCTAAAAATTGTGTTGTAACCAGGTTAATGCCTAAAACTGAAACTGCTGATATGAACCGCGGGGTGGAAATTCTAATGAGAGCTTTCAGGAACATGACTTTGGATGAAAAAGGTAGGCTGTTTATTGAAAATGAACTTGAAGGTTGTGGTACTTTCTTGGAGATGTATTAGTGAAGGTATTAAAATTATTTTCAATAACACAAGGACAATGACAATCGCTACAACTACAGGTCAATACAATACGAAAATTAAAATGCTGCCTTAATTTTTTTAGTTGTTTTTATTTTCGTCATATGTATTGCTAATATTCTTCTATACTTGATCTCTAAGTTTAAAATGTTCTTCAATCAGAAGCATAGTTCATTATGTTCATCACAAATCAAGTATAATGCATTTACTGGAGATCAGTTTATGTTTGGCATTGAAACATTTACATTATTTATTTGTGTCAATCGAAATAAATTTGACAAAACTTGTTTCCTACTAGCTAATATACAAATGTCAAAGTTGTAAGCACGACTGCAGTAATTAGAAGATTCATATTAATAATCAAAAATAATATTTTTACCATGTATTGCATGCAGTTCGAAGATTCTTTCTCAAGATTTAACATCGCAACCTATACTAAGCATTCACTTGAAACTGATGAAACTGAGAAAAAAAAAACTATTTACTGTATGCCTTAATGTGGCTAACTCTGCCGACGAATTGTTGCAGAATCCTGAAACATTTTAAAATCTCCAATCCAGCATATAAAATACATTATCAAAAGTCCTTATCACAGATTTCTTGTCATCTTATTATTCACGTATTTCTTTCTTAAAAGAAAATAAAAAATGTCTCTATCAATGTCCTCCATTGTCAGTGCACTAATGGTAACTCATGCAAAACCCGCCATACGGTCTACTAATAGCGCTTGACACCGACATACAATTTCTGAGAAAGAAAGCGACAACTCTAGATTCCGAATTGTTGCCTTATTCCAAGTTGGAGCCCAACGGCCCAAAATAGAAAAATAGAATCACAAGGAGACAATGACAGAAATACAGTTATAAAACAGTGTTCTGTCACTGTATAACACGTTATGCCTTCAAAAATTAAATAAGGATGATCATTTTGTTTTGTGCACAATTTTGAAATTCAGAATTTTAGTTTTGCACATGGGGAAAGAAATTATTGTGCACAACACGTCGATTCATAAAGACAAGTTGAACTACAAACAGTGGTAGGGTGAAATAAAGATGTTTTATATATGCTAAAGAAATATGCATAAACGAACAACATATATTTTTAAGGCAATTAACGAACATTCTCAGGAATTTTGAAACATGTGATAGTTAATCCAAGTTATTGTTGACAGTGGAAGCAATGGCTTTTACTAACGATTTGGAACAATCATTTTTGGGATTTTCTGTGGATAGAGTTGATAATATTGATTTAGGAAGTGTTGACACTAATATTGAATTATCATCTTTATCCAGTTTACAGAAATTGAGATAGAATCAGATGATGATATAATCAGATAATAAGATAAAATCAGATGATAGAATCAGATGATGGAGATATTTCAATGAATAAAAGAGTCGTGCTCTGCAAGTCAGAGTTCACTGAAAGCGTTGGTCCTGCTTTTGTTTTGAATAAGAGGGAAGAAGAGTTGTTGTTGTTGTTGGGCTTAACGCCATTTTTCAGCACACGATAGGCTATTCATGGCGGCCAGTATTAATGGTGGAGGAAGAAACCGGGAAATCACCGGAAAGAACCACCGACCCACGAGAAGCTACTGGCAAGCTTTCTCACATATCCACATTCGCCGAATCCTAGACTCGAACCCACGCAAACAGAGGTGAGATGGCAGTGATCCGTAACGGACAGCGCTTTAGACTACTCGGCGTGATATATTACTTATTTGCATGTAAATATATTCCCATATATTTTTTTCTTCAAAATTACTGCGGAGCAGACCATTTGAAAGAAAAGTCCAACAATGTTTGAAAGAAACAAGGCAGCGTAAGGTGTCCAAAATGTGCAAGTAGTGTGATGTTTGTGTAAAACATAACTGGCTCTACAAATATCACCAACAGCAGCGTAAGAACTAGTAGAACGTAATAAACAATTTAACATTTATAAATATCTGACATTTGTATCAAATAATGACAGATAAATTATATTGTTTTAAGTCGCAAGGAACAAGACGCCAAATACCATCGGGAAGAGATCTATAATTACCAGGTATAACACGCTGAAGTTCACGCCGATGATGTAATCGAAACGATGCTTCCCTTGCGTCCACTGACAAATCTTGATGTACTCGCGAAGTCAAAACAATCTACATGCTCTTTTTATGCAAATGAACTTCGATGGTGCCACGTATATATGAAACCGGTATTGACAACTTGGATTTGACAGCAGGATACTCGTTGGGTTTTATAGCTATATACCAGTACAAACTAGGTTGTATGGACCAATATATTGTCATTTTGTTGTTGATGCGTTATGTGCACTTGAACTTTTATGAATCCAGCAAACACTTATTGATTTCCCATCGAAATAAGTTTCATATTATATAAAATGTCCGTTAACAATACGGACTCTACTCATACCAACGACAGTGGGCTGATGTGAACCTGAGCAGATTTACCACCAAAGCGGATTTCACTGAATTTAATAGTCGTGTAGGTGTTGACCCAGGTGACCATTTCATTTTCAAAGAACAAACTGGTAAGCTGCAAACGTCTAAGGTTGATATTCAAGATATGATTGATTATCAAGCTGAAAGGCACTGCGTTACAAACCTGGCTGAAGTCACGTTAAACAGTAGAATCAGAGACAGTGGCGTGATAGTTTCGTTTTTCAAAGAGAAAGTTGATGATACAATTGCTACAACAAAACAATATTTGGAATAACAGAATGCATCAACAATCTATGTTCATCGATTCCATCATTGTTAAGGACAACACTGCAAAACGTGTTAACAATATTGATCAGCGAGTCCTTGATACTGTACTACACGATCACCAGAGAATGTTTGATTTACCAAAGGTGAAGTACTCAACGAACTAAACACATAAATCAACTTGATAAATGAACTGTTTCAGGCCAGCTTACAAATGCTAGGTACATAACTTTGTTGAGCAGTTGATATCATAAATATTCTGTTTGTGTCTTATAAGGAACTCCCCATCCCGCGCCTCCCTTACAAATGGTCACATGGGCTCGTTACAGTTGCTTACAATTTAACTGTCAGTCATACATATAAAATAAAATAATTTTTCATTTTATACTATATGTTTCACTGACACTTCAACTGTAAGCAATCGTTGTGTCAGTCAAGCCACAGGAGTCTGCAGTTTTATTAATAAAGCACGACGAAATTTCTGACTATCAACAAAGCACGACGAAATCAACTAAATGGTATTAGTGTTAATTTAAAATACCATTAAGGTGATTTCGTATTGTCAGAAATTTCGTCGTGATTTATGATAAAAATGCAGACTCCTGTTGTCAATATTCCCGAACGACGTCATCAGCCTCCTTATTGTTGTAAGCTGGCAGATTTACCGTTGACTTTATATGGTGTTTGGAAGTTGAAATAAATTTAATCAGTCTTAAGATTCTTTTACTAAAACTACATACATAAACAGAACGCAAATCAAGCTTTCTGTTAGTATCTGTATTTGTCATTTTTAAATTGACTTTGCTTCAGTGTGCCTTATTAAAAATAGTAAATTTTGGTGATCACACATAGGAGAATTCCCAGGTTGCCTATCGTCCAGTTAAAATGGGCAGATTATCGTCTGCTAGTTACCTTATCGGGAAGCACCGATTAACCTTGTTATAATTTAATGCATGTATCTTTATTGTAGCCAGAGTACTTCCTAGTCAACTGGTCATAAATATCGTCCCATGCTTGACTTTCACTCTATTCACAACCAGCGATAAGTCGCCAAAAACATTTGGCATGACAATGCTAGTTTTATAAACAGCCGCTTGAGACGGGAAGATTTTATGATAATGTAAGAACATAATAAATAGAACAAGGCGGCCAAAGTCAACCTAAAGGACGATTTAAAAAAAAAAATAAAAAAAAATAAAAAAACATATCTATTGAAGAAAGCACTGGAACGTGACATTTGTCGTCTTTACGTAAGAACGGCACATATAATGACGATTCAGAAAGAGTTATGTGGTATTTTAAATAAAAGTGTTCGGCTATAATGTGAGAAACCTCACTAGTCGAACAAGTAAGATTAGTAGATGCTGATATTTATGTTTTGGGCGTCAGGGTAGTAGCTCTAAAACATAAAAAGCATGCAATACGTCTTAAAATGTAGTTAAAGTCGCCTATCCTGGTATTTAAGTTGGTTAGGTGGCCAGGAACGAAACTTTTACTAGCCAACTACGGTGTATTCGTACCTGCATTTTACGCATCTCATTTACTTCGATTGTGACAAATTTATAATGCTGGGGGCGACTATAAGACTCGGGTTTACTTTTTTGTATTTATGCAAAGAAATACGCTTCTGATACAATGTTGTCACCAGCGTCTGTCAGATTTTTTTGGGGGGGAGTAAAGATAAACGCAGATAGCAATGTCATAGCAATCTGCCAGGATACATTACCCAGTTTATCAGCCTTGAAGCAGGTTAGTTAAATCATCGTTGCATTCAGTATTGCACCTTTAACGAGCTAGAGACATTTACCTCGTTCAATAAATCAGCCCAAGCCTGTAATGATATTGACTGCAATTTTTGAGGCTGATATTGACTACTCATTTAAACCTGAAAAAGTCCATATATTCTCTTGGCTGCATATCTTGGTGTACATTTTATGCACATTCCAATAAATATTTTTCTTCTGAGCTACCATCAGTTGATGCCCTTTTTTGGTGATATGTATATAATATTTGTTTTGAACCTATATTTAAAACCGCTCCAGTGGCCTAGTGGTTAGAGCATCCGCCTCGGATGCGGGAGGTTGTTGGTTCGATCCCTGGTCGAGTCATACCAAAGACTTACAAAAATGATACTAACAGCTGCCCCGCTTGGCGCTCAGCATTAAGAGGTTAGTGTTAGGACTGGTCGTCCTGGTGTCAGGATAATGTGACTGGGTGTGATATCATGCTACATGTCTGGCATGATGCCCCAGTACTAGACATTACTATAAACTGTCACACTACAAATATCATAGCGATATGACTGAAAGATTGTTAAAGATTTGTTAAAAAATCATGATCACATCACCGAACCTATAATTCATGATTTGTAAATATACACGGAATAGCACAAACCTTTTGAATTTTGTCCTAGATATGACTATTACCATATACTGTTAAAATTCTAAAACGTTTCATAAAAAGATGACATCAGGCACACAAACTGTCGATCAATATTAAGACATTTGGGGTTGTTGATTTATCAAACATTCACCAATAACAAACTCTTTTTGCCTTCCATCATCTCAAATGTAACAAATTCCCATATATTCATTATAAATGGTCAGATGTATATGAAATGTTACCCTGTCAGTTCAGTCAAGATCCAACTCAGACATGGAATGGATAAATTTTAAAAAGACCTCTGTAGCTGACCAGACCATAGCATTGCTTGCAGTAGATATACTTAAGGCAGTGTTTCCTTTTACTCTCATTTACACTTCATTGACCCCCAGTTTTGATATGAAAGTTTGTTTTTTTACTTGTGTCTGACCCCCAGTTTTAATACCAAACAGATTTTTGACTCTTAGTGATGCATCCCTAGGAGATACTGTGTTAAGATCATTTTCATGGGTGATCCATACTCGATTTATCTGGATCATATTATGGTCAGAATCTAAACATGGCTATTTTTTTTATTTTTAAAGATATTTTCTCTGCATGCTTTCAGAACAAACCATTTATAACATCTTTATGCTAATACAAATAAGTATGGCATCTATTGTTACAAAGGATTACATCTAAGAACTTTAAAAAATAATCTCACACTAGATTAGAAGTATTGGCATTTGACATCATGTACAAATGATAAAACAACAACCAGGTAATGATTTTAAGAATTTTCTTTGTGTTCTTATTTACAACTTTATAAATATCAAGCATAAAACAAGTACACATATTAAAAACTATTTCTGTGTTGACAACTGTCCTAGATGATGACCTCAGCCTCAAAGCCTTCCTAATCTGGTATATTGTGTAATCAGTACATTGAAGCTGGTTAAGAAAAAAAACTGCTTCAAAATATTTTTTGAGAAGGTGATTTATGGTGTTATAGTACTTCATTCAGTTTATAACAATATATAAATAACAGTGAGTGATCTCTCTTTTCGTCCTGCACCCCACCCCTACAGTATAACGCTTTAGTATGTAACGGATAGCTGATCACAATTTGAGTGAACCAGCTAAGTGTGAAGAACAGCTGTGTCAGAAATGTTTTAAAACAAAAATAACATCTAATTTCATTCAGCTTGTACCTAACAACATACATCAACAAAGTGGATTCACTAAATGAATTTAAATTTATTGTAGGTGTGACCACTCAAGCAGCCTAGTGGTTAGAGCGTCTGCCTCAGATGTGGGAGGTTGTGGGTTCAATCACAGGCCAAGTTATCCCAAAGACTTAAAAAAAATAGTACTAACAACTGCCTCTCTTGGTGCTCAGCATTAAGAGGTTAGTGTTAGGACTGGTCAGCCTGGTGTTAGGATAATGTGACTGGTGGGACATCATTCTACATGTCTGCAGCATGATGCCTCAGTGCTAGACATCACTATAAACTGCCACACTGCAGACTTTGTAGAAATATGACTGAAAAATTGTTAAACCTACGTCAAAAAAACAAAATCACACACACTCTCTTTGTAGGTGTAAGAAAAAAATATTAAATATAATTGTTTACTTTTTATTTGATTTATCTCAGGAAACACCACCAGATATTTATGTTTTTATTAATTGGATCGGATTCAACTCTAATAACATTTGTATGGTTGCAACATGGAAACAAAACATATTAAATCATTCACTTGAATTTAAAATTGTTAAAAAACTGTAAGTGGGTGAAGTTCGTGAAACTATTAATGAAATCCATTTTGCCCATTCTGAGCAATGAACAGTAAGTAAAACTGTTGACCTTAAAAGCCATTTTGTGACTTCACAGGAAAACAATGGATAATAGCTATAATCTATGGATGAGTCTTGTCAATGCAAGAACTTTATTAAATTTTGTTAAAGCAGGGACTGAGTTGATCATTGGAGAATTACACCATTAGCAACATCATAATAACATCATTAGACCAATAGGGCCATGTATATTTTATAAACACAATTCTTTTTATGTGCTGTTATTGTTGTATATTTGTAAAATATGATATGCAGACTTACCACATCTTTTCATTTAGAATATTCATGCCAGAAAATAGGGCTTTAGTCATGAGTGATTGACCTTTGTCAGTAATTTAGTGATTGACCTTTGTCAGTAATTGAGTGATTGACCTTTGTCAGTAATTGAGTGATTGACCTTTATCAGTAATTGAGTGATTGAACTTTGTCAGTAGTTGAATGATTGACCTTTGTCAGTAATTGAGTGATTGACCTTTGTCAGTAATTGAGTGATTGACCTTTATCAGTAATTGAGTGATTGACCTTTGTCAGTAATTGAGTGATTGACCTTTATCAGTAATTGAGTGATTGACCTTTGTCAGTAATTGAGAGTAAGAGCTGGAACCTACCTCTTGTTTCTTTTATTTTGTAAACAAAATTATCAGTGATTATATTTTAGATCATAATTTCTTGGAGGTCAACCTATTATATGGATCTAATTTCAAAGTTTACTTTCATTTAGAAATTAGGAATGTTTGAGAAACAACTTGTTTACTTTTTCATGGGATATTGACCTTTATTCTGGTTATTTTATTGTTTTATAGTATTTTATATAAGATTTGTTTACTTCATAATTACTCATTGCATATTTGAACTTCAGTCTTAGTGGAATCTTTTTTATTTGAGGATTTATATAAATTATTTATTAGAATCATAAAGTGCTCATTAACTTAGAACTAAATCACTATTTTGAATTATTCTCTTTTTTGTCAAAAACATTTTAGTTTATATTTGTTAGAAAAAATTCTGACCAGCAATCAACTATAGACTATGGAAGCAATATTGGTTATGCAATGCAAACTAGGACACTTGTCCAAAGATAATGACAGATGACCAGCTTGACATTATCAAGAGTGAATACCATACCACCTTTTATCTTGGACTTTCTAATAACTTATTCTATATCACATGCAACCTAAACCAAACAATACTAAGTTCTCTAAAGGTATGCCTGTTGGATTGCAACCAGCTGCATTTCCTTTTGTATCTGTACTGGTGATCATAAAGATAAGATTCTATGCCCATTTGGTGTCTTATGGTTGTTTTTATTTAGCTGCTTTTAAAAGACAAAATGTTTGAAGCAATCTCTTCCTAGACAAAATAAAAAGTGTGTATGGTTCTGGTTATCTGACTTTCCCATTTTCTTTCCTGCTCACCCTTGAATTTTCATAGAAATTTTGAAGAATATAAAATCACAGAGAAAAGAAATAATAACAAGGGGGGGATCATTAAGCTATGATTGAAGTTGAATTTAGGCAAAGGAGGCTTATTATCTGTGTTATGTTTCATTCTCAATCATTCAGACAAAAAAAAACAAACAATGTACTAATCTACCATAACCCTACTGTTTTTTCAATGTAACCAGATATTTTATTTGACTTTACCTATTAAGGGTTTAGCTGATGTTTTGGCATCTACCTTTTCTAGTTTGACTGACCTCACTACAGATCCCTCTTTGATTGGAACTTTTCCTTAAAAATTTGGGCCCATGAAATTAGGGGCTGTCATTGCTTCCTGGCATTTTTAAGAATTCTTCATTGCTGAATGTCATGAAAGCTCAGCTTTGCCAATTACAAACTACCTTCTCATCCTTTTACCTTTCGTCTTGGGAGCCCAAGTGGATGAGTGGTCTAAAGCGCCATCTATGTCTACATGGGTTCAAGTCTCAGGTTTAGCCAATGTGGGTATGTGAGAAAGCTTGCCAGTAGCTTCTTATGGGTTGGTGGTTCTTTCTGTGGTTTTACCATGGCTCTTCCTCCACCATTTATACTGGCTGCCATGTATAGCCTATCTTGTGCTGACAAATGGTGTCAAACCCTGCAACAACAACAACAACAACAACAGCAACAACAACGACCTTTTGTCTTGCTACACCAGAACTAAGGCATTTTCTCATTGAGCCCAATAATAAAGTCCAAAATGACCTCAGTAATTGATAGATCCACTCTGTATGTTTGGGACATTACATGCATCAAAGTAGAGTCTACAAATGGTGTTTCATACTGTGAATGATGTCATTAAATATTGCTACTAAAGAATGAATTTTGGGGGGAATTTTGTAACAAATGAGTGTTAATACATGTGATTGTTGACAGTGAAAGCTATAATTTTTGCTAGCAATCTGGAATAATAATTTTCAGGCTTTTTGGAGAAACATAATTGAGGATATGTAGTGTTGATAGTGACACTGAATTACCATCTTTGTTAGATAATATGTTTTTCTGATGTCACCAATAGCAACTTAAGAACTAGTAGAACATGATGTCCAGTTGAACATTTATAGGTATCTGACATTTGTATAAATCAGTGACAGACAAATCAGTGCAAAAGTAAATTCATGATTTTTTTTCTTTAATCTTGATGAAGTCAGTAAGATAAAAGAATCACAGAGAAAAAAGATTGTTATAGATTATTCAAATGCATGCTTTTAGTATATAAATCAGTAATTTATAAGAAAAAAAATAATAAAAACAATTGGCCTATATTTCCAAATCATCAGCCAAATTGTTCTCAATGGCTGCATCTGCATCAGGCTCTGGTAGTCTACCAATAAATTGGCTGCAGTAGTGACCTTTGAACCTAGGTAGCAAGTCATTACAGCACTACTGTCACTATTGCAAGATCCCCTCTTCTCACCTTTCTCTGATGTTCCCAGTTTAGTCTTGGTATAAGTCAAGGTGGAGTTGTATTCAACATTGGCCTATGACTAGGAAGTCAGACTGGGTCTGTGTTCTTTCTGTTCTAGACTGTTTTTAAACCTTTCTTCTAATTAGAAGTGTATTTTTTTGTGTATGGTATGATGTGAAAAACTAACAACCAAACAGGTCATGGTCAGATATGCTTCTCTCAAGGTTGTTGTAACCAAGTCATCTCAGTGTAGTTCATTTGTCAATATTTTATAATGGGAATATTTTAAGTTTGTCCTAGTATGTTGGTGTGTGTTCTCATGGATGTCTCCATTTTTTACATTTACAGATGTACAACACAACACACACATATGCATGAAAACTCATACAGTTAAAACAAAATGCATGTAGGATATTATTTCCAGCCCAAAGAAAGTCCTACAGTGCATAATTCACCATTTCCTTGCAGCGAGAAGACTTCTTACATTTCTGACCTTTTTCAAGCCATTTTGTACCATGATTTATACTAAAAGTTAATGTCTCAGTTGCATAAGCGGAAAGCTATAAGGCAATAATATCATTGGCAGGTGATACTTTGTTCCATAGGACATTGTTTTGTACATTATTGTAACGGTCCATTATATAAACAAGTCCCATATTATTCTTGTAATTTCAGTTCTTGTCACTGCCTTTGGATTGGCTGGAGCAGGATTGAGCACAATTCTTGATCCATTACTGAATCTGGCTGAGTTGCCTCCTCCTGATGCTGATCAGGCCAATCCCCCAACTTTCAATGATCCAGCATGGCTTCTACAGAACCCTGTCATCCAGAAACTCTGCCATCATCCCCATGATCTACAGGGACTGGAGGGTAAGGATATGGTCATGTATTCATGTCTGCCAGCAATGCATTTTGGATAAAGGGAGGTTATTTTGTGATTTTTATTCCCCATTTTGTTGGTATTTTTTGACTTAACACCAATCAATTATTGATCAATCAATAATTTTTAAAGTATGAAACATCATTTAAGAATAGTATGATCGATTCACCAGTACTGATGTTCTTTAAATCCCTAGTCAGTACATTTTTCACTCAATATTCTGCTAAGCAGGATGTGAATGAAACATACTTTTTTGGCCAATACTTGGTCACTGTATTTGTTTCAGTGATCATTTTTTTATAAATATTGGATCAAAAGTAAGTTCCCATCAAACTTTTTCTAGACCTAAACACCCTTGAACCTCTCTTGGCATTGTTCGAAATTAGTCTTACCCACTTACATCTATAACACTTATGTTAACAAGCCACCAATGTAAATGAAAATACAAAGTCCTGGGTCTGTGGTCTATTTTTAATACAAAATTTTTCATGCTTATGTTGATGTTGAGATAACAAGATAACTGTATATGTTGAGACAAGCCCTGGTCACAAATTGAACAAAGTCTTGGTTTTCTTATATTTATGTCGACAAGCTGCCAGTTCCCACTTATACTTTGTATCACAATTATTTGATTGTGCTGCCATGTTTTGATGCCACAGATGTTTATAGGCCTTGGTCATCTGAAGTTTGTTTTTGAAGTGACTTCAAGGACTGCATCATCCTCAAAACAAAACTGCTACAATCTATTATTAAAACAATGCACTCTTCATTGCAAGAAGTCAGCACTACACTTGTATAAAATTAGCAATGAAAGCCGATTGAATTTATTGTGTCATCAGGTTTTGTTTTTGCCTCAGGCTGCATTTGTTATCTCCATCAGCCCAAAATCTAGGCCAAGTTTACTACATGTATCATGTGAATAACAACTAAATGGCCAACTAGACCAAGTTTACTACATGT
Organism: Potamilus streckersoni; assembly: GCA_016746295.1. NCBI lineage: Eukaryota > Metazoa > Mollusca > Bivalvia > Unionida > Unionidae > Potamilus > Potamilus streckersoni. The sequence goes on along the minus strand of JAEAOA010000052.1, from coordinate 162,747 downwards.
ATCATGTAAATAACAACTAAATGGCCAACTAGACCAAGTTTACTACATGTATCATGTAAATAACAACTAAATGGCCAACTAGGCGAAGTTTACTAAATGTATCATGTAAATAACAACTAAATGGCCAACTAGGCCAAGTTTACTACATGTATCATGTAAATAACAACTAAATGGCCAACTAGGCCAAGTTTACTACATGTATCATGTAAAAAACAACTAAATGGCCAACTAGGCCAAGTTTACTAAATGTATCATGTAAATAACAACTAAATGGCCAACTAGACCAAGTTTACTACATGTATCATGTAAATAACAACTAAATGGCCAACTAGGCCAAGTTTACTACATGTATCATGTTAAAAACAACTAAATGGCCAAGTAGTGTTCATGACAATATATGTTTAGCAATTTGTTGGTTGACAGTGGATGTATGCTACATAAATGATGGCTAACATTTTTAAAATATGTTTATACACTGTATATATTTCCTAACAGGATATGACTGTCGACTGACTGACCTATACCCAAATTTATGGATTTTTCATGCTTGTGTGCTATGTGGTTCATGAATTGTGGATTGTTTAAAACAAAAGTAACATAATACAAGTTGTTAATATATCAGTATGTTTCAAACTGGTTTTGCCTTCATTTAATCAAAATTTCCATTGTTTATTTTCTAAAAGTGTATGTTTTACACAATGAGGACAAGTTACCAATTATAAATAAATTTCACATCTCTACTAAATTTGGATTTTTTTCCAGCCCCCCACCCCTTATCTTGACATCTGCTTATGTTGACAGTTACTACCTCAGTCCTGAGGATTAAAAGATAAATGCATAGTACTGTATTGTAAACCCAGCACCACTGTATTTATTGTCTCAGGACTCTAATCATTTGACAAAATTTTGGTCCTTCTAGGCAATGGCTAATTCTGTGTTAAACATGAATACATATGCATAAAATGTGTCATCAGGTAAATTAAATAAAATCTTTCATTCCTACTTTTTCTGTTTTTCTGTTTCTTCTGTGTTGGACCCTGCAAACAACTTATTTTTGCAGATGCTGTCTAAAGTGAGAGTTGACATATCATCTGCCTATCTGCCATAACATGTGTCATGCTAAAAGCACAATTTTCTATTCTGTAGCCCCTGACACTGTCACATTCAGAAAAACTCATACATGTAACATGGAGTAACTATGGGTAAACAGTCCTTTTAAAATCCCAGTAAAGCTACATGCTGTTTGTACAGCTATTTGTCTTCAAGACATTTAAAAGATATGGCAGTCAGATAGATAAAAACAACCATTAACAGTCCTTTTAAAATCCCAGTAAAGCTACATGCTGTTTGTACAGCTATTTGTCTTCAAGACATTTAAAAGATATGGCAGTCAGAAAGATAAAAACAACCACTAAGCATACTATTTTATTGGTTGATAATACTTAGGATAACAGCTCTGGTGGCCTAGTGGTTAGAGTGTCTGCCTTGGATGAGGGAGGTCGTGGGTTTGATCCCTGGTTGAGTCATACCAAAGACTTACAAAAATGGTATTTACAGCTGCCTTGCTTGATGCTCAGCATTAAGAGGTTAGTTTTAGGACTGGTAAGGATAATGTGACTGGGTGGGACATCATGCTACATGTCTAATGAATGATGCTCCTGTGCTAGACATCACTATAAACTGCCACACTGCAGACATCATAGCGATATGACCGAAAAATTGTTTATGCTATGTCAAAACTCATAATCACATCATATCACAATAGTTAGGGTGATGTGTTGCATCCTTTGAAGACAACTGTGATGAAGTACATTTGGTTGTGTTTCATAAACTTAAAACAGTGGAGCAACCCAGTTGGTTTGAACCTGTAGTAAATCAAAGAGATGTATGTTAAAGAAAGTTAGTTACTACATATCACTAATTTCTTAATCTTAAATCCCTCTAGAGTGTATGACATAACTGACATAGCAGCACCATCTGTTTGTGACAAACCAGAATATTCAGATTAATTGTGTTTATTATTATGCATTATTTTAATCTTGTAAAAATACCAACTGTTAATTGACCCATACTTTTCAATTTGATTTTACCCATGAAATGGAGTGATTGAATGACAAAAAACAAGCACATGTTTACTCCATTAAACTTTGTTGGTAAAGTGATTGTGTAACACCCGTACAAGACAGTGGCATTTATTACTGCTCTATAACTGCTCCATAAAGCTTGAAAAAATGATGTCAAACTCCCCCGCTGGATGAAATGGTCAGTCTCAAATGTGATGTATATTTGCCTTTTGTTATAGAGAAGGAGCATCTGACTTTTTTAGGCAGGGGGTCAAAAGAGATACAATACTTAAGGTTGTGTACCATATGAGCAAGAACAATTCCTTTATTAATTATGCATAATAACTAAAATGCATATCTTCAAAATGACTGCCTACATGGCCGTTGATGCACAATATGAAGGACTGGGCAACATATGGCCCGTAAACAGCAGCAGGTTTGATAATTCTGCCAACAAGTATATCTCATGGTCAAACCACATTGGGTACAGTTCCAACAATGCTAACATTATGGCCGGCAGGAACACCAGGATTCACACAGACAATTTGTTAGAACTTTATGGCCTTGAACTTAGTATCAGAAGAGAATGAAAACAAATAGGTTTAGTAAAGTTTGATAAGGTTTTTTTCTAACCTGCAATGTGAAATGTTTTTTAAAAATTCCAGTATTGTGAATCAAATTCCTGATAATCCCATAATTCTATCACAAGTCCTAAAGAATTATGTGAAATTCAGAAACATCAAATAATCTACGCCACAAGCTTTCATAGTGAATGCCATAATAAAAAGAGTGAATTAAAACAACTATTATGTTAGCATGAATATGTTTGCAGATGTTCCAACATGAACAGGTAAACTTATCAAAACAATGAAACATCAACAGGGAAGGTAAACTACAAGTTCTCCCCAAGATGTAAATTGCAAAATACATAAACTCATAGATACATAATGAACCGTAAAATGCAGACAGACTTTTTTTTCAATCTTCAAAACAAGTGCACCCACAATATATGGTTCTGCTTCTCTCATTTCTGTTAAGCTTTTTCATAATCTTCAGGATATTTTTTTAATTGTGTTTTGTTCAAGTTACCCATCACCATGTTGTTAAGTTCACATGTAGCATGTGATACTTTAACTTGCGTAAAATTTTTTTTAGAGAATTTGCGGTTGAAACAGCTTTTTTGAAAGAATTAAAACATATTTTACAGTTTGTCGGTATAATTCAATGCAAATTAATGGCCTCGTCTTTTTTTCCAGGACAGAGGTGAGAAACCTCTTATGGTCAACAAAAGTAATAAATTTCTACACAGATTTTGGGTTGGTTACATATTGCTCTAGTTAAAGTTGGCACTAACAAAAGAAAATATCTATTTATAAAAATAATACAGTCCTACATGTGCATGTACTTAATTTGGCTTAGATGTTGCTCAGCATGAGAAAACCATTGCATTGCCAAGGCAACTAAAGGGATATGGAAATCACATGGAAATCAAAAAACTTTAAACCACTGACATTGTTATAGTAACTTGAGTGTTGTAGAAATGTGTGACTTGTTACTTTATCTTATTATTTTGTTTTAAACACAATAGATTGATCTCTTAGAAAGATTTCCACATACTTTAACATTGATTTAGGTATATGTACTTCTTGAGGCATGTAAATAATGACCTTCAAATGGAATGTGGATGCATAAGGACACAAATAAAGTGGATAATTGTTGATTCTAGAAAATGACACATGACTAAAATGACTGATGCTAAACACATGTATCACCCACATACTTTAAACTTTTATTATAAAAAAATATCCTTATGACCGTTATGCATATTGTTGAAATTTTGTGTATAAAGTTCGTTTATTTTAATCTAGGCTGTGAAATACTATTTTTTTTCAGGAGAAATAATTTTAATACCTCACTTGAGGGGGGAATACCCCAAATACTTTTTAACTGCTTTGTCATTATATATGAATAACGTCATACCCAAGAACTTTAAACAAAGTTTAGTTTCCTGTGTATTTTAATGGTAAGTTAATAATGGCTGTCTCACATGCAGACAAAGAAATCGCACAATCACTTTTTAACTGCTTTGTCATTATATATGAATAACGTCATACCCAAGAACTTTAAACTAAGTTTAGTTTCCTGTGTATTTTAATGGTAAGTTAATAATGGCTGTCTCACATGCAGACAAAGAAATCGCACAATCTGTATATACTTTTTGAAAAAAATTTTAAAAAGAAATTTTGTGCTTTGTTTTGCCTTGAATTAGGAAGGAGAATTGTTACTATATGTACTAATATTTTCTTTGTAAATGTACACAGAACAGTCTGACATAAATGGTGACCCAGAAATTGAATGGGATCTGATAAGGTCTGCTATAGATATTGCTAGCCAATGCATTTAGCATAAAATAATAAGAAGATTTTCATGCTCCAAATGAATAACACATATTTCATCTCATGGGTGAAAATCTAGTCTTTTCAGTGAAATAAATGTTGTTTACCTGTGTCAAGCAAATGTCCTCTATTTATGTTTTAGTTAGGCTATTATACTTATGGAAAAATAACAACCCATTGAAATATAATGGACATGTTTGCCCTGCATCTTACTTACACTGATTTATTGGATTATTGTAGGGGAGCTGTTTGCAGACTACCAGTTGGAGGAAGTACATGTGGTCCTCACCTCAGGTGAAATATCACCATCCACCAAAAGTCAAGGACCTGGCATTCAACCTCCAGAATTCAATTGCATGTTTAAAAGTTGTGAACAAAACAATGCAGACTTTTTAAACTTTAAGAAAACTGCTGATCTGTACTTCGCATCAAACCGAAATAAGTTAGGCTTCAAGGGGTTTCCTGCTTCACCCAACTCAGAAGTCTGTCTTGAGGGTGAGTTGACCCCTAAGGGGGTAGTACAGCTCCTTACAGTTGGCCGTAATCTTCAAGAAGCATACTTTTTCAGATCCTTCCATAATCGATATCTGCCAAAGGCTGAGATTTTGGACATTCATGGCATTACTACATCAGTTGCTTTTCAAAGTCTTTTGGCTTTTCTGCATGGATTTCTTCCCGAGAAGCAAATAGTTAAGACCTTGATTTGGAAATCATCTAAAAATTTCTGTTCATCTGTCAACTCTTCCATTGATAATTGCCACTGTAATTATCTTGATGAACTTTTGCCTCAGATTCAAAGAGCAGTGCATCATGGGCATTTCATATTCAAAGATGACTTTATTTCCATAGCTGAGGTGGAAAAGACTCTCAACAGTCCAAGGAAAGGAAAACTGTCAGCAGTAGAACTGTATAGTCTTTTAATGCCTCTGGTTTGTAAAGGACTCAACTATCAGTGTCACAATCTTACTGGTCATTTTATGAAGTTCACAAAAGATGGAATGCTTTTACTGATAAACAAAACATTTGAACATTTTATATCCCTGTCCAAGGATCCAGTCTTCAGAACTTTCTCCGACAGTTACTCCTACCCATTTCTTGAAGCCATGGTAACAAACACATACAGTAAAAGATGGTTGGATAAAAGGATTCACCTGTATTCAGGAGACCAAACATTTCTCATTAGTCTTCTTACCAGCTTAGGAACATCTATTGAGGAACACATACCCCCTGCCACCAGGTAAACAGCACTGCATGTTTTAGGTCTTTTCATTCACTTCCCATTCAGAATTCCAACTATAAAAATAATTTTATGCCATTGCTTTTATCATTGAAAGTATAATCTTTCTTTTTTCATTATTTTTTATACTTGTCCTTGCAAATAGCAAGACACGTGTATCACTGCAGCATGGAAATCAGATTGTTGTCAGAAACATTCACATTTGTTCATCAAACCATAAGCATTGTGAAAGTTGTCTAACAGATATTAAACTAAGCCTTGATTGTCATACTCAAACTTTGTATTGCCATTGGTTGAATTTTGCTAGTAGTTTTTGGTAAATGGCGATAATTTCCTTGATGTGACTATAATGTGATAATTTGACAGACACGAAGTACTTAATGACACTAATGCTATATTTAGAAATTTGATAAAGGATAATTTAAAGGTCAAAAAAGTAAATATTGCAACTGTTATTGCACATTTCTGAGAAGATGAGTAAAAATCAGCAGCTATAATGCATAATTCAAACACTTGAACATCTGATTATAACACTGATCTTATCTGTTTATAAGACTAGTCTTGTCTGTTTATAACACTGGTCTTGTCTGTTTATAAGACTAGTCTTGTCTGTTTATAACACTGGTCTTGTCTGTTTATAAGACTAGTCTTGTATGTTTATAACACTGGTCTTGTCTGTTTATAAGACTGGTTTTGTCTTTTTATAACACTGGTTTTGTCTGTTTATAAGACTGGTCTTTTCTGTTTCTAACACTGGTTTTGTCTGTTTAAAAGACTGGTCTTGTCTTTTTATAACACTGGTCTTGTCTGTTTATAAGACTGGTCTTTTCTGTTTCTAACACTGGTTTTGTCTGTTTAAAAGACTGGTTATGTCTTTTTATAACACTGGTCTTATCTGTTTATAAGACTTGTCTTGTCTGTTTATAACATTGGTTTTGTCTGTTTATAACACTGGTCTTGTCTGCTTGTAACAATGCTGTCCATCTTTTTGTTTGATAAGTTGTTGCTGACTACTGTTGTTATGTGTTATTACTCTGCATTGATATCCAACTCCGCTTGAGCGAGTTTTTGTTAAATGAGTACAAAGGGCCAAGACAATTAGGTTACATTTATATGGTAGGTACAGTAAGAATTGTTAACATTAAGTAGATATTAAATCTACTTTTTCTCCTCACTCCATGCACCATATTGAGGTAATCTTGCATCTGATAGGCAGACCTTGTTGCTATGGAGACCATGGTTCTTATCCAAATCAGACTTGGAATATATGATTGTATTATCAATATCTCACATACGTTCAATATGATAGGTAAGATCTAGACATTGGTGAGATCTGGAAATATTTATAAGGTTGTCTTTTATAATTAGCTGTTATCATTCGGGAAGCCATATTTCTGATCTGAATTTGATTAAACTTGGCATTTAGGCTTTTAATATCAATATCTAAGTTTATTTAGAAGTGAAATACATGTTATAAAGGAGTTGATATTAAATAAGACTGGCTGAGTATTTTACTACTCAGGAACCCAAATATATGATCTGATTTTGATCAAACTTGACATTTAGGCTTTTAATATCAATATCTAAGTTTATTTAGAAGTGAAATACATGTTATAAAGGGAGTTGATATTAAATAAGACTGGCTGAGTATTTTACTACTCAGGAACCCATATCTATGATCTGATTTTGATTAAACTTGGCATTTAGGCTTTTAATATCAAATACATGTTATAAAGGAGTTGATCTTAAATAAGACTGGCTGAGTATTTTACTACTCAGGAACCCATATCTATGATCTGATTTTGATTAAACTTGGCATTTAGGCTTTTAATATCAAATACATGTTATAAAGGAGTTGATCTTAAATAAGACTGGCTGAGTATTTTACTACTCAGGAACCCATATCTATGATCTGATTTTGATCAAACTTGGCATTTAGGCTTTTAATATCAAATACATGCTATAAAGGAGTTGATCTTAAATAAGACTGGCTGAGTATTTTACTACTCAGGAACCCATATCTATAATCTAACTTTGCTCAAACATACTTTCTTGGAGTGTTTCAGTAATGAGCAAGACTGATGCATATGAATGAGGTAATCTTTTATTTGTTTAATAGGGTTTGTCACTCTTAGAACCATATTTTCGATCTTTTGGGTTTTTATTATTATTACCATCTTGGATGACTGTGATTATGATCAAAAAACTGCCTTAATTTTTACTTTTTACTTTAGAAGGAATATTTGTGACCATAAAGCAAAAAATAAGTGCCATCAACATAGCTTAAGGTTTGAAAGCTAAGTTAACTAACATATTTTGGGCACATTTTTGAATAGTGTGAGTTAATAAAGGATTGGTGAGCCATCAAAATTTTAAGTTTAAGGCAGTTACAGCGATTGATGCGATAGTTATTTGTACATCTCTAGATCGTGTAAATTCCAAGTCTTAATTTTTCAGGATTTATCCTTAAAATCATTGTACCAAAAATCAGCATGTGTGAAAATCAAACATATTTTCCATCACAGACATGTTTTTCTTTTATAAATTGCTTGATTCAGTTCATACAGAAGTTAATTTTCATTAGTGTAGACATTATTGAGTCCACTTTAAGCAAGTATAACAGTCATGCCGTTGAATAAAGACGATGAAAACAGTATTATCTCTATTACCATGAACACCTGCTTTATCTCATTAACCAATACATTAAAGAGTCAGTATGGATTAAAAGTATAATTAAAAGTACTTGTGCAATGAAATAAACCCATTATCACTGGATTCATTATGTACCAGATACTAAGCATACTCTTCAACAGCTAATTAACTTCTTTGGTTTATAAACAACATAATGATTAATGATGATAAATGTTCTTGTGGGTGATGCATTTTTGGTACCTTGATAAAATTCTGGTGGCTTATCAATATAGATTAGAATTTTTTATTTCAGATGACACCTGTCAAAGAAATCTGCACAAGTTAAATTATTAACAATTATCAAATTGTCACCTTGAAATCAATGACATTCATCAAAATGATCTCTGACAGATTGTTTCATATCTACAGGAACTGATTTTAAAGTACACTAAGAAATATTTCTTTAAAAAAGGGAAAATATAGAAGAGAGAACCACAACAAATAGGTCATTTCAGTAAGAAATATTGTAGATAAATTAAGTGAAATCTGGTTTTCCGATTAGATTTTTTTATGTGCTATGAAATGTTTTTAATCTTGATCTTTCCCTCCCCAAAACTGATGTAATTTGGTCAGCTTTATTTTAGTAGTAAAAATTTTTGAAACTATATCAGCATATTTATCCCATTGACTTGTTATATTAGATCCAAGAGACTTGTTATTTAAGATCCAAGAGACTTGTTATATTAGATCCAAGAGACTTGTTATATTAGATCCAAGAGACTTGTTATATTAGATCCAAGAGACTTGTTATATTAAATCCCAGTGACTTGTTATATTATGACTTGTTATATTAGATACAAAAATAAGAAATGGCCATGTCTCTGTTTCATTGTCCACTTTTGTTTCTTACAAAATACTTGACAAGTCTTTCTCTTTAATCAGCAGGAGACAATATTCTCATCAGTTTGCTTCATAAATAATGAAGAACTTGATTATTTTCTGGCAACTCTCAAAAACAAATGTGTTGAGAGATTTTGACTGTTGAAAGTTTGGGGTCAAGAAACAGATGACTCTTTGATTTTAAAATATGTAACAATATTTATAGCTAGTATACTGGTACATACAATAATGATATTTTCAAATATTCTGAGGATTGATAAATACAAAACATATGACGAGGTTTTTATTTTTTATTTGCAGGCTTGTATTTGAGATGTACAGAGGCCAGACAAAAAGATACTATGTAAGGGTTCTTCTGAATGGAAACGTCATCACCCAGAAGCTGTCCATGTGTGAAGCTGGAATAACAGCAACACATGGCATGTGTCCCCTGGTGGCCCTTGCTGATTTCCTGAGACAGAAAGTGTCCAGCTTGCCATGCTACAGATAATTTGGTTATATGCAATAGATCTTGAAATGCTGCTGTATTGTTGCTAATTGACAAAGTCTTGTAGTTGGAAGTTATTACAGGTCACTTACAGTTAGTACCTCACCATTTAGGTAAAATGCTCAAAAGTCATTATTTCTTTTCTTCATAAGAATCATAAAATTAAGGTAATTTTTATACTACATCAATTTCATGGGATGACTTTGCTTGGTACTTTTATTTGAAATTTGAATCTCGTTTTGGTCATGTTATTAAATAATAGGTGTACACCTAAGATTTATCTGCATAAAATTTTATGAAGACATTCACAGTTTAAAATTATGAATGGCTGATCTTTTGATAAGAAATATTGTGGATAAACTGATTGAAACTTCATTTTTCCCTGTAATTTATTTAATCACCTTAAAAAATTTTTAGTTTTAAGCTCCACCACACCTATAACTGGTGTTCTTTGATCATCCATTTTATCAGTAGGATTTTTTCAAAGCCATGTGGATTTATGTTTAATCCACAATTGTATATTAAGATGAAGTTATTAGAAATAAAAGTTGCACATTTATATGCTGTGTTAACTTGGAATTAAGAATTTAGTTGCAATAGTATCCCATTTTTATGACTTTCCTGTAAATTTGATGAAAAGAAAAATTTTGTGAGTTTTTCTGTCATTAAAATGAATGAGGTAGAATTCTTGAAGATAAATTATTATTTATTATAATTTTTTTTCCAATTGACAAGAATTTTTAAAAAATTTTAAACAATGGAATCCAATAAAGTTTTGCTTGGTTAATTGGTGGTGGGATGATTGTATAAATTTTCAGCATAAAATCAAACCCACTTTTCCTTTTCATAATTTTTTTCTAAATTAACAACTTCAAAAACTTCAAATGATGCATTAAATAAAGCATGAGAGTTAACAAAATTTGTCCGAACAGTACATCTCTGTCATGGGGTTGAGAATATTTAGTATGCGCATCTCTGATTTTACAGACCAGTACACAATATCCGCACAGTGGTATTGGATAATCAAGAACTAATTTCATAATTTTGTCAGAAACTTGCTTCTTTGATTGGCAAAGAAATTTCATAGCAGGTGCTTGCTTGTACATCATTTGTTTTAATGTAAATACACTAATGAGAAGATTTATTTTTTAAAATCACAACACTCTTATATGATGTTGCTCAATGATTAGGTACTGCTGTAATTATTACACTGTAATAGAAATTCTTACTTTGTTCATCATATGACTTCCAATACACAGTTTTCTCATCTTAATAGTTCTGTCATTTCAGCAGCCTGTAAGGATAATGTCTCTGGTTATTCCCATACTGGTTGTAATTTTTTAAAAATTTATAATTATTTTTAGAATACTGATTTTGGAGAAAAGTACTGATTATAACTTTTGCACATTTGGTAAGTTTAGATGCTTGTAGAATCTTTGAAAGAATACAAAGTTTTTCTTATTTTAAAACAAAAGAGACAAAAATAGTTTTGATTGTTAATGAGTTAAGTAAATTAAATATAATCCTTTTAATTTCATCTTCTCAACTTGAGCTATATTGTTGGAGTTAGGATGAGATGAAGTTGCAAATTTGGGCAATCAAGGTTATCCAGTTTTGACCAAACCTTCTGGATGGCTTGCATTTCACTACATAAATGGAACGTTCATGGTATGAGGAACTGAAAGAAGACAAAATGGTTTTCACAAAGCTATTCAAGTTCTTTACCATTTTTCCTGACTATGTACATGGTCTCCATTTGGGACAACAAAGATGCCTATTATTTTGGAGCTAATGAGGTTAAAAGTCAAGGTCAGAAAATTTGAAGGAGGAAATTTTTCTAGAATATAACTTGATTCCTATACCACAATCCATGAACAGATTTTGTGGATGGCTTGCATTTGAAACAGGAAAGGTACATACTGATTTGGTGATCAGCAGGTCAAAGGTCAAAGACACTAAGACTAGAAGGAGAAAAATTGTTTCCACCAAATGACTTGAGTTCTTTCTTTTACCTTGACCAAATTTTAAGGCTGGCTTTGATTTAAGACTAGGAAGACACTTTTTGATAAAATAAAAGGAATGAATGAAATGAGTCTAGGGCATAAACTATTCTTAGCAGCATAATCTTTGTTTCCATCACAATGTCATCCCGACTTTAATTTGATGTTGGGCAAGGACTGATCTGTGTTTGATGACAGGAGGGTACTGTAATTTCAGATTGCCCACAGAAGTGGTATGGGATTATGTACTCTTGTGTAAGTTTACCTTGGGCTAATTTTTTGTTAGATATTTATGATGATCAAAGTCAGAATGACATCAACATGGATTGTGATACATGTGGTTTGTTCATATAGAAGTAAATACTGGCAATATAGGGTCTTGGACATTTGGGCTAATGTACTGGGACCTCAGCCAAATATTATTCTTTTAGTACAACTCATTTGTTTATAATTCTTTCCATGAGTCATCAGATTGACAGTATATATTAATTGCTGTTAAGTGATGGTAGTGAGACCTTCCAGACACAATGAAATATGTTGAGGAAACGGATTTCTTGTCTACAATAGCAGAGAGTGTTAAATTTGAAATTCTATTCCCCATTGTCTTCTAAACTTTACAAACCATATGTTCATGAATGTGGTAAATTAAGCAGTTGACTGGTATGCTAATGTATTATTATGAAATAACTGTCTTTATCATCAAATGTCAGTCTAAATATTATTTTTATACATATTTTACTTGAAAACTCCTATTTGTACAGATTTTTTAAATTATTAAATTATTTTTAATAACTTATAGCTTCATTAGTGTTAAAAAGCTGTGGTTTTTGCATCTTTTTTGTTATATTGTTTTGTCTCACCAGGTGATTACATGTTGTTATTGATCAGAATGATAGCATGGTTGTCAGAAATTACTTTTTATAGACACTATGGTTTTGTCTGGTTCCAATCCAGTGAAAGAACAGTTGCTACAGTCATTGAAAATAAATTAAACAAAAAATGGTAATTCAACTAATAACACAAGCATTAAAAT
>JAEAOA010000052.1:130000-147500 GCA_016746295.1 Potamilus streckersoni | reverse complement strand
GATTGACATATTTAGAAAAACATTCAACTTTATATATGATGATTAGATATATGAGTATTAGCATATTAACTGCTAAATTAACTAAGGTATTATTAATCCTTTTCACAAGCATAGTTAAAAATCACCCATTAAAAACAAAGACCTATACCTCATCCATCCTAGGCATTACAGATTGACTCCAATGACAGTGTAGCCGTTAAGAAGGTTTCTAATTGCCATGCATAACATGTTGGGGTTTGAGGTTTCAACAACGATAAACAAACATACCATTGGTTAGAGAGAGGTTGGTGTCCATTTTACCAGTTCTTGTAATATGATGGTTCATAACAGTGTCGAATTGCTTATTTTGCCAAAATAAATCAAGGTCGCTGGTCGCATTCTGCAGGTGGCTGCTCACAACAGTGAATTTATATAATAAAATTGATTCGTGTATGACAAATGTCATAAATGACAGTTGGTAGCTCAAAGCAGACGTCGCTTAAGACGGTTTTACTGTGTCACAAATAAAAATGGGCTTACTGTTTATACGTTTATTACTTTGTTATTTTTAAGATCTGTATTTTGTAGCCTATCTTTCATTTTGTAATGGATTGGAAAACTTTATACAAGTCGTTATTCCATAGCTCTTGAGTTGTTAGAGTATTGTGCTCTTTACCTGTGATGGATTGATGAACTTTAAAAGTTACAATTATGTTACACTCTTGGATGTTGTTTAGTTCTTTCGCTACCAAATTAAACGATTTTTAATGTTATATGTTGTTTTGTCCTTTGTTTCTTTCTTTCACATCAGGCGTCCCAAGTTATATAGAGAGTTTTTGATGGCACACGAATCTTCACTTGCACGTTGGTATGTTGTCATTGTGAGTGATTGAACAATCATGGGCACTCGAGAAATATTGGCATCACGATTGGATGGATGATCTTGACCAACTCAACACACTCATTACTCATGGGTCTGTTTGATTCTCAAAAGTAAAGGAGTCAACTATGCTCTTAGTCATCTAGGATTGCAACCAGGACATTTTTAGCCTTAAAAACCCAAATATTCATTTGTAGATAATGTTACTGAGAGCATTTTGCCCTTCAGAACTTAAAAATGTATTCAGTTAACGTCAACCAATTATCCATTATCCAATACGGCAACCACTACTAAAACTATAAACCGCTCCAGTGGCTTAAGTAGTTCGAGTGTCCGCCTTGGGTGAGGGAGGTGGCGTGTTCGAACCCCGGCCGAGTCATGCCAAATACTTATGAAAATAATACTCGTAGCTGCCACGCTTGGTGCTTAACATTAAGGGATTAATGTTAGTCTGGTCGGCTTTTGGCCTCGTGTCAGGATAATGTGACTGGGTGGACATGATGCTAAATAACTGCAGCATGATGCCAGTGCTAGACTACTATAAACTGCCACACTACAGACAATGTAGCGATATTGTTTTTGTAGATTTAATCTAATTGTTTGTTTGTTATTTTTTAACATTGCTTATTATTACATTACATGCTACGGTAATGTAATTTTGTTTATATTGTCCAGAATTGAGTTTAGTGCTGTTAGACTTGACCAAATTGATTTTATTGATAAACACCTAATAAAAGAAACTCTGTATCTAGTTTCTGACCTTGATTCAGAACCAAGGACAGTTTTGGTAAACAGCTTTGCATTAAATTGTTTTTTATTCTTTCTCGGATTAAGAGTCATTAGGTCAAGGCCACACCTGGAGTACGTGATATGAAACGACTTTATTGTTACAAACTTCTAATTTTTCAGGAAAAGAATGAACCTTATCCAGGAATATGTTTTGTGTCTTAAATTAGTGTATTACTGTTGTCTCTATAGAGGTTGTTCAGTCGGGTTTAAAATACTTGTGATGTTAAGTTACATTATGTTGTGACCAGTTTGAGTTGAATTTTTATATTATTGAATTTCAAGTGATTATTTTCGCTGGAAATACATAAGTACTCTTACAAAATCATGGACAAAAGAACACCCATTAACTTCGTAACTGTATATATCCTTCCCTGTGACATTAATGCATTTGGAAGGTCCGTTATCGGATATCGACGCTTTCCTCCATTTCTATCACTATGGAGTCACGCTTCTCAAAAAGACAGCGATCTGCCTTATTGGATTTGAACAATGTGTTCAACTGGACCACCCAACATTTAAAACAGGTTGGATTCATTAAAGTTTCTACTGAAATTGCTAAGCCCGCATGGGACAGTTATATTTTTGGAAATTGTCCCTCTGCATCAAAGCCTACTTTTCTTCGCGTTTTGAGACGAGAGTGATCACCTAACTTAAACACCACTAAGCACATGTGAACGGTTGGATTTACATGTCATGTCCCGCCCTGGAAGATGCATTAGTCATTCCGCTTTTCACCCCCTACGCCTTAGACCTTAGATGCGACAATATTTCATAAATTTGCGGCGGATGAATCTTTCTCGGAGGACGAGAGCGGATGGACAACCGCATAGGTGGATAACCGCAATCTGGAAGTTGGGAATATTTCCAATGGATGTACACATGCTGTATACTAGCGGCATAGTCAGCTCGATCAACTACATTAAACTTTGTCACATCCCCTCTAAAGTATTAGGACTAATACGGTAGAAAGATTAACATTTTAATTTTGAATGACTTAAGAACCCCCAGTCACCAATGCCAACAGTCTAAATACATGAACAACTCAAACGAAAACAATTTAATCAATATTAATAATAAATAAAACTATTCAAGTCATATTTGAATGTAAATCTTCCACTTTTCACTTACAAAATAATACACTTATTGACCTGATAACAAATGCTTTTCTTTATTTCATTTTTTTATTTCTTCTGTTTGGTTCGGGCCATAGCACATAAATATCGCAAGAATTTCCTTCTCAGGAAGAGTGTCAGAATGGATTGTTCATGGATATGCTATCAGAAGAATTTGAAATCCAAAGGTCAGTGAGACAAGGTAGCCCACTGTCAATACTATTATACGTAACAGCGATAGAATAAGGATAAGGACTAACCAGATATTGAAGGAATGAGGATTCCAAATCTCCAATACGAATTCAAAATGCTTCAACACGCAGGTGATTGCATTAACTTTATAAAAGACCAAAATTCATTTAAGCATCTAGAAAAGGAATATTAATCATTTTGGTAAAGCATCAGGTTCAAAAATAAACCACGATAAAACAGAGATCCTAAAAATAGATAACTGGAGGGGGAATCACCGGGACATCACCTCCCCCCCAAAAAAAAATAAGGTTAGAGTAAAAAGTCTAGAGGTATATTTTGGGTGGACAGATAGAAAATGTGATAAGGATGATAAGAAGTAAAATGGAAATCTGGACACATACGCCGCTATGCATAACGGAGGGGGCACAAGCAGCCAAAACATACTTATATTCAAATACGAACTATATGATAAATTCCTTTGATTTTTAGAACAATATTCTAGAGAAAATAGACAATCAAAAAATTAAATACATATGGAATTTTAAAATGCACTACATTGAAAAAGCTACTCTATATTAAGTAAATAAAAGTGGGATTAGCATTGCCAAAGCCAATTCTAATGAAACAAGCCAATATAATTAATCGTTTTGAAGAAGTATATATATAGAAGTATATATACTGGTTCGGGTTTTTAATTAGAAATAGGGGATATATTTATAAAAACAACGCATTGATAAAGAAATTAGTAACCCCAAGAAATGTTAATTATATTAGGGACCTTTAACACAAATTCAGTGATGTTAAAGAAATATGGGAAATAAATAAAAAGAACGCATATAACTGGAATAGGGAAACAGTCATAAAAATGTGCGGACGGCATACATACTAAACAAAAACCACATTATTATTTGGTGTGCCGAACTGCTCCCGATAAAGAATTACAAATACAGTTAGACAAAAATGCAAAGGAACATAGGCAAAACATCTTCTCTACACACAGGAAATAACAGATGTGTCCATATGGAACGATCTAATAGTTTAAACAACTCCATTGTCCTGTAAGAAGCTAAAGGAGGCCCTCAAAATATACCCTAACATAAACAAATCTACTAACATGCGACCTCTCAAAAACTAACATGTTTATATTTGAATAACAAGTACAACAATGAGGGACTGGGAGTTGAGCCTAATTAAGTAAGCAGTAACTAATGGTGTCACAGCACTACACGTGGCTAACACGAGATAGAGCATGTCACACTCAACATAGGCAGTTTATTCTCGTAAGACCATCTGATTAGCGCCCATGGAATGTTGTTTATTTCTGGGGTTTAGGCATCGTTTGTTCTGGATGTGCAGGCCAATGCGCGAGTTACAGTCCCTATTGCAGTTGGAGCAGACGTACAGGGAAGTCTCATTTGCTTGGTTTGCTGCTGCACGATTCTTTCTCTCGCGTTTCTCTGCGGCCTGCTTGACTCTCCTTCCATCAGCGAACGCTATGCCCTTGTTAATTGTCATTCTCCAGGTGCCACGATCCTCGGCCTGTACTTCCCAGCGTTTGCTCAGCATGGAGTATATGCTTGGGATACTTGCAAGTTGAAGGCTGACGCTGTGTGGAATGTGGTCTTGCCAGCCGATTTTTAGATGAGTTGTAGACATCGTATGTGGAAGGAGTTTAGTTGACGCTCTTTCCTCGTGCAAGTGCTCCACGTCTCACTTCCATATAGGAGGGTGTTCAGAACGCAGGCTTTGTAGATTTGAATCTTAGTGTGCACTCTCAAAGCGCTGGTTTCCCACACCCTCTTTGTTAGTCGGGCCATGATGGTTTTTGCCTTTCCAAGCATTCTCTCCAGCTCCACATCAAGCGAAAGAGTGTTGCTGATGGTTGATCCCAAGTAAATAAAGTTATTGACTCCTTCCAGGGTGGTGCCGTCGATTTTGATGGAAGGGGCAGTGTATCTCCCTAAAGCATAGGCCAACAAATAAGAAATAAAAACAAAACCATGTAGAAGTACAAAAACAGTATTTCAACACCTGCGAGCAAACAAAGTCTACATACCGGGTATGCACTCATACAACACAATTTCTTTCTGTTTTGTATTTAGTTTTAATTTTTTAGTTTCCCTTTTGTCTATCACAGCATCACAGAATATTTAGATAGGGATACGGTGCATGGGAATGAAGAGATAGACCTATCACTGCCACAGGTGGAACCTGGGATCCCCACCAAAAAAATATTTTTAGTTTTTGTAAATAGGTTTCTGAATAAATAATAGAACCTATTATAATAAATTGACCCTTGTTGAGCGAGTCCTTACATATATACAAGGGATATAGCAACACAACTATAGCACCATGCATATAGAATACACAGGACTTAAAGTTATCCACAGCAAGGATCGCTAGTTAAAGAGACAAGGCAATAAACCAGCAAGGGAAGTACGAACCTTGTCAAACAACTTAGGGATTAGAAAGACAGCAAATAAAACCTTTATTTAAAAAAATAATAATAAAATTTGTGCTCAAAATTCTTTTCGACTTTTGTTTTACCAATTAGACACAAAGCAGACTATGGTGGGAAAACATAGAAACATAAAATCGTTTAAAACGTTATGACCAAGCTGATCCCTTCAAAGCTGGCCACCTTGGTCATGGGTGGAGAACGAAGAGAGGTCCAAGAAACAGGTAAGGGAAATTGTGATTGAATTGAATTTTAAAGAAAGGCCACTCCGAGATTCGTGATGACATGTCTGGTAAAAGGAAATTGAAATTGGAACTTAAAAGTCTCGGAAGTTAAGACATTGTCTTGGCCGAATTTCGTACTTGATTTGACTTAATTAGATTGTTTTACCTTCATTTCCTTGCAATTATCTTTGAACTGAATTATGAAGGGTATTTGTAGTTATTAAAATGTTGAGTTAGGATATGGATTCGCACTTGTTAGAATTTACAAAGCGTAGACTGATGTTTATGCTAAGCTAGATACCGAGTTAGATATCTAATTCTTATGACGCATGCGGTATGGTGATTACTTCATAAACAATATTGTAGTTTACCTTATAGAAATATATTAATGTTTATATGCGTGCGTGCGTGTGTGTGTGCGTGCGTGTGTGCGTGTTACCGTGTTCCTATAAGTAATATTATATTGCTCGTACTTAGTAACCCAAGGCATATATAAGACACAAAAGCGGAGATTTGCACTTGTACATAGGTCGTTGTAAGGTTGGTGGCCCTTTAATTTGATTGAAGTTGTGAGAGTGTGATGGAATTCCTGAAAGAGATGGAATAAATTATGTCCCTTGTTTTCCTTCAGGAACCTTCCAGGATGAACACAAGAGGCGGAACAAGATAGACAGAAGGAAGAACTAGAGGTCTGGAGTAGAAGGAAGGCGGAATGAAACGAGAAAGAGGTGGAAAGCCAATGGAGGAAGAATGGAAGGAAGGATGAGAAAGATTGCAGCAGATGAGAAAAGGGAACACCATAAGGAATGGTGACTCTCACAAATAGATCGTGAAATTTCAAATGAAAAACTAAGGAGTTAAATGGGAATTAGATTAACTAAGTCTATTACAGTCAGTTGTATTGAGCAGAAATTGAAGAATTTATCTTAAATATATTTATTAATTGCATTCTGTATATATCTACTGAATCTTCAGTTGTTATACGTATTTAGGGTGTCAGCTACGCTTACTGATGGTTCAAAATTCTTTAATTGACACGTTCTGCAGTATTATTTATAATAACATATCTCGAATCATATGAATGATATATTCATTGTGCATCACGTGACAATCCAACAGTAGAATGGTTGTCACCGTACACAGGGCCAACCAGAGCCATTTATTCTGATGTACAGAACGTTATATATGACATGTTTGCAGTTCATGTGATATTGTCGTGTACACGATGCATTACACCTGGCCATTTCAAGCATAAACAGTAAATTTATATTTTTATTAAAATTGTATTGCAATTGCTCTATATCTTTAGACTTGTATTTTTCATGCATTATTCTTCATGTTTCTTTCTGCTCTTTAATATGACTGGTTTTTACTACCCAAAACAAATTTTATAAAGCTACTCATGCTTTATTGCGCTCTTGGGAGAGGGGGCATCTGCTATGGTTCTGTTTTCCTTGGGCATTCACTTCATTCATTCAGTCTATTCACCCAAGAATCTAATGTCAGCACTATAGTGTTAATCCAGTCTATACCCATTAACTCTGGCATCCAGGGCCAGTGTAACCCTTAGGTGAAATAGGCGAAGCCTAGAACGCCAAGATTGGGAAGGGGGTGCCAAAATATGGTCACGGAAAGTTTTGACACGAATGCCGGAGAACAAATGAACAAAAGAAAAGAGAGCGTTGTTGAAAACATAACAATGTCAACACAGTCAGGTTATTAATTTATTGTCATTAAATATGTAGACTAAATATTAAATTAAATTGAACCTGTATTAATACTGATGAATAGCAATATAACTTTATCTTGATATCAGTATAAATCGGGTTATATATATATATATATATATATATATATATATATATATATATATATATATATATATATATATATATATATATATATATATATATTGACATGTACAACAGGATGATTCTGCTATATCAATTATGGCCGCCCCAAATTCCTTTGGCATCCCTAGTATTTTTATTCTTAAATATTCCAATTTAAAATTAGTAAATCTTTTTTTTCAGACCTTTTCCGTCATTTTGTTCATGCTTGTTCCTTGTGTTACTAGATCGGTACCATGATTTTACCTTTTACCATACCGGAAGCCATCTTACAAAAGATAAGCCTTGCTTTTAAGTGTAATCATAATTAGTTGGGTCCAAACTGGACAAATATGGTGAAGAGTGTATTCAAAAATTTAAAATGGTCAATTTACGCCAACCTGTTTTGGATATTTTGATGACCTATTGTTTAAATTACTAATTAAATTCTATTGAAAGTTTATAAAAATATTAAAACCTTTCTTATTTCGCCTTACTTCAATTGTTCTTTAACATAAAACGGTTCCTCGAAAATAGGTCACAGAAGGAAATTAGCAACATCTCTCATAGCAGAAGGCCTCGTTACATATGTATTTAAATATTTGACAAAATAGTCAATTTTATTTGTTATGGACCTTTTATATCAACTGATTTACTTCTGACAGAGCAGCACAAATTAAACGTATCGCTTTTTTCCTGAGTCCTGTGTGAATTACCGGCGGGAATATCGTGATAGCGATGTAATTTTATGACCTCATACTCTGACAAAAATTGACTACGGAACATAAAAAAACATCTTTCTTCTATCTTTCCACCTTTCTATAATTATCAAAAAAGTCGACGCTGTACTTTAATTAGAAATGCATTGTATTGAATCAACATGGGTTGCGGGTAGTGTCGCGAACTCTTTGCATTGCAAAATGAACTTCGCCCGTTGAGCCTGTTTTAGGTGAAAGTACAAAATCAAAGATGACTTTTGCATTAGAATCACCCTTCAGCATGGATCCTGTAAGTGTTAGGACTTTTTAATATTCGAGCATTGTAAAATCTGTGAAGAGAGCAGTCACCTCACAGTTGCCACAACCACAGACAAGTATGCCTTCCATAGTTAGAAATCTAGTTGAAAAGCTGATTGGATAATTGATAGTACATCATGTTAATGGTATATAAACAAATGTTCTATTTTGAATTCTATATATTCAACACATGACCAGAGATTTATCTGTCAAGATATTCTCTCTCTGGCGTGAAATGCTACATAATTTTGAACTACTTTACTTCTAATGTACTAAATCGAGTTTTTGTAACGCTTTATTTAATGATTTTGTTTATTTGCTAGATTTTGAAAATGGAATATAAAATAGTGTACAATATCCTTGTCTGTTGCATAGGTTGAACGGGAACAGTAGACCTCTAATTGAATCAACTTACATCTGCATACCCTCGATACGTGGTGTTTCTTTAAGAGTCATTAAGAAGAAACAAAGGAATAATTTGTAAACAATCCAAGTCTTTAATAAAAGTTCATTTACGCTTTGAATCATCATTATTCCTGCACAATTCAAATCTTGAAAACTCTTTACGCTGCAGACACTTCTTCCGTGACAGTTTATTTATGAGTACTACCTTTTGCTTACCTTGTTATAAGGTTATCTGTTTTGGAAAGGTTGATCTTCGTAGTGTAGAAGAAAGAAATGTATGGTGTCACGAAATGGCAACGAACTTAATATTAAAACTGTTTTAGAATAAAAAACAGAGCTCCGGTAAAAAAAAAAAAAAGACGCCATGGTGCTAGTGGACCAAGAAAAAGCCTTTCATAGAATTGAACAACACTATATACAAAAATTGTATTTTTTTAAATTAAATAAATGGTTTTGGAGAGAACTTCAGGAAATGGACTGATATTCTGTATATTTAAATTAAGGGCCAGAGTGCAGATAAATAGAGCGCTATCGGAAGAATTTGAAATCCAAAGGTCAATGAGACAAGGAAGCCCACTGTCAATGCTATTATACGTAATAGCGATAGAATAAGGATAAGGACTAACCAAATATTGAAGGAATACGGATTCCAAATCTCCAATACGAATTCAAAATGCTTTAACACGTAGATGATTGCACTAACTTTATAAAAGACCATAATTCGTTTAAACATCTAGAAAAGGAATATGACTCATTTTGGTAAAGCATCAGGTTCAAAAATAAACCACGATAAAACAGATATCCTAAAAATAGGCAACAAATAGGTAACTGGAGGGGTAATCACCTGTGACTCCCACCACCACCACCACCACCACAAAACAATTATTTATAGTAGAGTAAAAGCTCTAAGGGTGAATTTTGGATGGAAAGGTGGAGAAGAAAACCAGAAAAATGTGATACGGATGATAAGAAGTAAAATGGAAATCTGGGCACAAAAGCCGCTATGTATAATGGAGAGGGCATCAGTAGCCAAAACATACTTATATTCAAATAGGGACTATATGACAAAATTCTTTGATTTTGAAAATAACATTCTAATGAAAATAGACAATCAGATAATCTGATAATTAATACATATGGAATATTAAAATACACTACATTCCACTAAATAAAAGAGGCGGATTTGCATTGCCACACCCAATTTTAATGAAACAAGCCAATATAATTAATCGATTTCAAGAATTTAATTCTTAACAAAGAATTCCATGGGAAGCACCTTATATATACTGTTTCGGATTTTAAATCAGGAATAGTTGGTATATTTATAAAAACAACTCATTGACAAAAACATTATTAGCCCCAATAAAATTTAATTATATTAGCGACCTTTTACTCAAATTCAGAGATGTTAAACAAATATGGGAAATAGATAAGAAGAACACATATAACTGGAATAGGGAAACAGTCACAAAAATATAAGGAGTAAAGTTGACAATGAAAATTGGTGGGGGGTAACTGGGAGGTAATGTGGACTAATTGGACAAATATAAAATCATTGAAAATACATAGTATAATTTATAAATACTTACACAATGTTTTGCTAACTGGTGAATTAGCAAGAAGAAGACATATGATAAAAATATACCTAAATGCCCAATGTGCAATGGTGAAAGCTACACACAAAAAATCATGTAATAGCAAACTGCAAGAAAAATGAACAAGAACGGGTTAAGATAATTCTACAAATAAAAAATAAGCAAATATTTATTACAAAAATGCTACTGAACTTGGATATTACAACAGATAACAAAACAGTGAGAGAAATAATTAGCTACATTGTAAAAACAATGAAAGCCTGTAGTCAGGTAATAGTGATTGAAAATAAATAAAAATTAAAAATTGACGTCACAACTATAACCATTATAATATAGAACAATATCTAACACAGGTCATCCAATAAATCTAACCTCTAATAAATATCATCTAATTACTATCTGTTTTTTTGCGGGACTTGGAACCTATACACGGAAGAAGTAAAAGACGTATACATTGTGGAGTGAGGTGGACAGGCCTGCGAAAGAACCTCAGAAAAGTCCGTGTGTAGCACATGGACATGCAGTACACATATACGGAAAATAGGGAACGAAACTACAATGGGTGACCCAGACTAACAACTAACCGAAACCTATTATAAAACTCCCCCCTCCTTTAATCTCTAAATTATATGTTAGTCAGCTTGTCTTCAGTATTATTACGTAATATAAAGGAATTGGAATGCATCTAAATGCAAGGGGTGACCTAACTAAATAAAGGAGATATTACTGCACTACGCAAACCAAGTATTTTCATCAAGCTAATAGCTATTATAATTTATTTAATATAAATTTAAAGAGAAAGATGACTCAGAACAAACACCAAATCAGGTGTAACAATATGTCTTTTTATCATTCCTAGTGCACTGTCTCACTCTCAATATATAAGTAAAAAAATTCAAATTCAAAATTACTTAAATTAAAAAAAATATATAATATGTACAATAAATATAGTAGGAAAACTTATGAGATCTTTTGATTTAATATTATTGCCGTCCTTACAGAACACTATATAGCAAACACACAATACAACATAACACATATAGCATACACAGGGCTTAGGGAACTTCTGGCAAAGGTCACAAAAATTTGGAAAAGGCGAGAGACTCTGAGAAAGTAATTGAAGCTTAATCGGATGAACAAACCTTTAGATACATTAAGGAAAAATACCACGTCAAAAATTATCAAAAATAAATTTTTGATCAAAATTATTTTTAAAAATAATAATACATTACACCGCATCAGGGGGAAAGAGAAACACATGAATTACTTTTTCCTTTTTTGGATATGTGGGGGGAGAAGGAATCTGTCTGGTGACCCCCCCCCCAAAAAAAGTTAAGAACAAATAAAGGAATAATTTGTAAACAATCCAAGTCTTTATTAAAAGTGTATTTACGCTTTGAATCATCATTATGCCTACGCAATTCAAATCTTGAAAACTCTTTACGCTGCAGACACTTCTTCCGTGACAGTTTATTTATGAGTACTACCTTTTGCTTACCTTGTTATAAGGTTATCTGTTTTGGAGAGGTTGATCTTCGTAGTGTAGAAGAAAGAAATGTATGGTGTCACGAAATGGCAACAATCGGGAATATAATAATAAATAATCTTAATATGAATTAATATTTTTAATTTCTGAATGGGTATGAAAATGTATTAAACATTTTTATGTAAAGGTCATTGTTTTGCATCATGTGTATAATTAAGGGACTTGGACTAACTCGAATCATTTCCTTTACTTGCAATAAAGCTTAAAACTACAGTCGTCAGCTATATGTTATCACGTGATGCCAACAAAACAAAATGGCCTCCCGCATAATGCTTCGTAGACCAACAAATGGCCTTAGAACACAATTAATTTCACTATATTGTCTCTACATTTGTTTCTCAATATTGAACTTTCCACTGTGTGACAATCAATACAAATCATATGTTAATCTAAAATACCTTCAAAGATGACTTTAGGGTTTAGTTCTTATCAAGGGTTGACCTGCATTTTTTTGAGAATTGAATTGTAAACAAAACACCAGGCAACGGAACACAGATTTCACTTCCGGATCATCACCATGACCTTTTTACTCAATGTGCACTGTCGCCGAAATACACACAGACAACCACACCATAAGCTCACATTTTAAAGAATAAACAATTGCCTTTAAACCCTTACCAAGAATGCCAAAAATCTAACTTTAGTATCACCACCAATTTCAGACATGAAAAAGTGATCTAAAAATAGACTGGGTTTACATTCGTGGGTACTGAACCGGATTTTATTAATTGTGTACTGATTCCAAATGGGTCTCCGCTCTTTTATACATGAATGCATGTATATATGATTGTATGTGCATATGCCTGTTTGTTAATATCACTGTAATTATTAAACTCAGCTGAAAATGCTGATAATAATAATAATAATTATAAGAAATAGTATGTATGTATGTATGTATGTATGTATGTATGTATGTATGTATGTATGTATGTATGTATGTATGTATGTATGTATGTATGTATGTATGTATGTATGTATGTATGTATGTATGTATGTATGCATGCATGCATGCATGCATGTATGCATGCATGCATGCATGCATGTATTACTATTATTATTATTATTATTATTATTATTATTATTTAGCATATCTTTACTGCTCATTTCACTTTTAAATTCTTTTAAAATTATCGATCGTCCTTCAGATGTCAAATTTCCGACACATCTGTCTGTCTGTCTCTCTGTGTGTCCCTATCTCTGTCTCTCAAAATTCTGCCGTGACGGCCAGACGCAACCTCAATTCAGCTCCGTATGATTTACTCCTCGCTAGGGTGGCAGGTACAGTTTTGTGAATTGGCCGCTTGAAAATTTTTTATCTTAAGGATATGGTGTGCCTTTTTCATCTATTATTGTTTATTAATCAAAGATATCGATATATTTGTGAAATATGTGTTTCGGGCTTGTGTTGTTCTTGAAATTGATATCAGGCATGTACACCTTTCATAGTTACTCTGCAGTATATTGATAGTGAAACACCAATAGTTGGCTAGGAAGAAGAGCTAGCCTCCCATAGCAGTATACACATGGGTTTGGGGCAAGTTGAATATCTCAAAAACAGCTTGGATGACAAATATTTTCAACTTCATCAGCCTGTTTAGTATATAATTTTCATCTAGGAAAAGGACTTGTGTTTGCAATGTGAGCTTCACATGGTGTTTAAAATGACCTTCAGACATGAAAATTGCAAGTATAAAGTTGAGGTTGGGGTGCATGAATTTCTTCTGCTATAAACTGCCACTAACTTTTCTGGTAAAGTAGATAATATTTTTATACTTTGTTTTAATACAAGTATCTAAAAATATGGACCTTCTTGACCTCACTTGTGTATTTGATTTTTATGATTTTCTTTTTGTACTAGGTCACTGATAGCGGAATAAAATTTATACAAAAAAAAAACTGGCACCTGCCACCTAAGTTTCTAGTAGTTGTTTTTTTTCTTGGGGTGATGTTTTCTATGCATGCGTCTTTAATTTAAAAATCAGGTTATTTATAGTTGTATACATAGGTGTTCTGTTCTGACAGAGATTATTACTAAAAATTGAGTGGTTTGAAGGATTTGAAGCCATAGGTGAAAAGAAAAGGTCAGTTGAAATAAATTTATTAATTGCTAGAGAGCATACGATACATCAGAATTGAAAGAATGTTAAAACTTCTGTACGGACGATTGCCCGAAGGTGTCGGTCTACGCTGTCAAAAAAAAAAGGTAAAATGGATACCTACTTGTTGGTCTAAATGCTTAAAACGGAGGCCACGACGATATGTATGACAGGCCCATAATCATCGCGAATGATATCCACGTCTTTTACCACATTAGGTATCGATAATGTAGCTAGCATTGTTTCGCGCACGAATAATTTAAACTTAATTCATATCGACTTTAATAGCAACACCATTCATTCCACGCATGCTGAAACAGAGTGTGGTGTGGGCATGTAAATCGGCCATGTTAGACACCGAGTTCTAGGACTCACTATACTAATTCTAATTTTATAGTAAGCTTGTGCAAACACAGTGACATACAAATGAAAACATTTATGATTGCTCTTGATCAAAGATATTTATCAAATAAGACACATCATTGATGATAGCTTCTGTGTAACACCTGTGAAATAACTGCTTTTGGTGCATTACCTGCGATTTTAAGTATATTTATTTCTTTTATTGTTTGTTGATCTATTTATTGAATTGATATATTATGTCCAATACACTCATTTAATTGTCCAAAATAGTCATGCAGTTCCTTTCTTTTTATTTTTAGTCCATTATTATCAATGGTTGCATATGTACACACACAAACACACACACACACACACACACACACATATATATATATATATATATATATATATATATATATATATATATATATATATATATATATATATATATATATATATATAATCCAATAATAACTTCTTGGGTAGGGGTGGGAATGTAAACACAAGACTTCTTATGTTTTACTAGTGATGCCGATCTACGATCACGTTTAGAGCAGTACAACAGAACAGATTTTTTACATACGCTTTCGGCAGCTTTTTTCTCCCACCTCAACCCCAAAAACATTTTATAATTGAAAAGCATGTAGGATATAAAAATGTACAAAACGGACCCATTTTGTTCATTGATTTGTACTTTGCAACTCGATTGTCACCAAGAAAGAATTTAAGGGTCATACTTTGACTCAAATAAACACTTTCCCCGACAAAGTAGTCTATGAAATTCACCATTCATGTTTCTCACTCATTTGTTCGTTCATATATAGAGACGACACATCATAATACAAAAGAATATGAGGTTTCATAGATTAAAAAGTGGAAGAGAGGCAAAGAAACTGTGTTAAACCTCTCGCGTAGAATATTAACTGATAATGACTATATACTGTTAGGCAAAGGGCTAAAAATTGTCCTAAACCGAAATATCACAATAAAATTATACTAGCTGAAGAAATGTTTAACTTTTATAGACATATGAAATTAAATTTTTTTTTATAAAACAAAACAATTCAGAGGTTGAATCGGATTCTTTTCATTCTAACAAATGGGTTATTTTAACAAAATTAAATCATCTTTTACACCACCTAGTGGACGTGATTCGTATTTAGATTTTTACATTGACGCGATCACAACTAAGAAAATACATGAAAATCATAAAAAGCGATAGCATAGTAATATTTCTAAGGACAAAATTAAGTCTTTAAATATTCTAATGAATGACGACAGTATAGTGGTTAAAATGGATGATAAATCGAACACTGTTATTAATATGAATCAAGAAGATTATGTTTAAAAAGTTAAAAGTCAATTAAATGAGGAAAAATACTACATATCAATGAAGAGCCGTCTACAGAAATTAATTCGAATATTGCAACATCCATTAATGAGGTCGCTAAAAATAATAATTTAATATAAGGGGAATTTCGTACGTTCCCTCTAAACATACGTACACCTGAATTTTACATATTACCCAAAACTCATAAAAATCCTGACCACTATTTACCTGTGCATTATCCAGGACGACCCATTTTATCAGGTTGTGATTCATATACGGAAACAATATTCAAATTTATTGACAGTGTTTTACAACTTTTAATGAAATCAATGCCGTCATAAGTTAAATATACTACTGATTTCATTAAAAGGTTGAAGTCTGTTCCACTGCTATCTGATAACTCAATCCTGGTATCATTAGACGTAACACCACTATATACCAACATTCTGCATACAGAAAGCATTGAAGCGTGTAAATATTCTCTAGATAACAATCATAATAATAGCACACTATCTAGTGAAGATATTTGTAAAATAATAAAATTTATCTTGGAAAATTATCATTTTCAATTTAATAATACAAATTACATCCAAATAATGGGTAGTCCTATAGCTTCTTCATAGAATTCTCTTTTCATGGGTAAATTAAAAAAGATTTACTTGAAAAAGAAACGTTTAATCAATCTATTTAGTTTATATTTGTAGGTGACATATTTATGACCTGGAACCATTCAATTGAAGATTTTGAAACATTCATTGATCGCCTAAATTATTTTCATCCGACGATTAAATTTATTTATACTGCATCTAATTGATAACTATGTTTCATTTACAGATGTAAATGTAATTGAAAATATTGATAACAACATCTCTACAAATATTCCAGTATGTGGAATATTCTTCATGTCATCCCACGTCATGCCAAAATGATCTACCATATAGCCAGGCCGAAAGATTCCAACGTATTATTTCAGATGATTGTCAATTACAAAATTCGTTGAAAGATTTGAAAACATATTTCCAAAACAGAAATTATCCTAAACATATAATTGAATCTGCGTTGAACAAAGCCCGTAATCTTACTCAACACAAGGCTTTGAACACAGCAAATTGTACAATAGAGAAAAATATAATTCCTTTCACAATACAACATAATCCTTCATTACCTAAAAAAGGCAATATAATTACTAAATTTTGGAGTCTCCTAAATTTATCAAATAAAAACAATGTCAAATCACTTTACAACAATAAACGAATTCTCGCTTATAGAAGACCCAAGAATTCACAAGATTTACTAATTAGAACTAAACAGACAGAAAATAAGAAAGACAATTCTCGTGATCTAAATGTAATAGACGCAGGTGCTCTCAATGTGCAAACATACGTGACAGTGCTTCTTTCCAGAGCACTAATACAAAAGAGGTATTTTCTCTACGTTATAACATTAACTGTGCATCATCTGATGTGATGTATTTAATAACCTGTAAAAACTGCAATATGCAATATGTTGGACAAACACTTCAACAAGTTTCTAAGAGAATGAATAATCAGCGCTTTCATATTAAAAATTATAAAGATTCTCAGTCTTCCTCTAATAGTTCACCACATTGTAATGCCAATAATCATTTTTAAATTTTGTTTCATGCCAATAGATTTTGTGCATGGAGACATGAATAGAGACATGAAAGAAACTTACTGAATTCATAGA
>JAEAOA010000052.1:0-127500 GCA_016746295.1 Potamilus streckersoni | reverse complement strand
GGTGGTGTTTATATTTTTTAACGTAGCTTTAACAATTTTTCAGTCATATCGCTACGATATCTGCGTTGGGCAGTTTATAGTGATGTCTAGCACTGGTGCATCATGCCTCAGACATGAAGCATGATGTCCCACCCAGTCACATTATCCTGATACCAGGCCGACCACTAACCGAGCGTCAAGCGAGGCAGCTGTTAGTGTCACAGAATAAGGCTAAAAATAATTTGGTTTTGCCTTTAATCTTTTTTTTCACCTTATTCGTTGTACATGCGTACAATGTTACCTGGGGTGAATCACTGGTCACCGGGTAAAGTGATTTGAAATTACATTCAGGCGGCGAGCCACGGAAAAGCATGGTTTACGTGGGCATGGTTTACGTGGACATTTGACTATGACCATTAATCACTCCTATGGAGCTGACAGCTGACTACAGAGTCGAATAAACTGTGTGTGTGTGTATATATATATATATATATATATATATATATATATATATATATATATATATATATATATATATATATATATATATATATATATATATATATATATATATATATATATATCGTCTTTGTGTTGGCTATAGAGTCATTTTAGTTATGTATGTTAGTGTTCATCCATTCATTCATTTGCGTTGAACGCAGGAATTAGTCGAAGTGCCAGAAATAGCACTATGAGTATTGTTCATTTTCAAGAGATTTCGTGAATCTCAATTCAATACATACACGAGAAGTGGATCTCATTTTTTTTCTCACTTTTCATTTTTCATAACAGGTGATACATATCTTACGTTAGATAAAATTTTCTTCTTTTTTTAATTTTATGAGTGTATGTAGAACAAATTGTATTAGTCATATGATAGTAGTGTGAGTCATTGATCGCTTTGTGTTGTTATTCATTTAGTCCAAACTGAGAAATCCCACTCGGTTTCAATTCTGTTACCATTTTTTTCTTTGAAATCGGTCTTATTGCATTCATCTGGAGTTCTTTCAAACCACAAAATGTTACAATGACTTATATTTTGCACGATAACATAATTTTACCCCCACCCCACCCCACCCACATAGTTTCCTCAAGTTAATCTAAACAACTACGTAAACAATTTTGGTGAGGCAACACGATTTATTTCATAATCACTTCCTCATCGAGAACATGTTATTGAATCGTCGTCGTCGTTACAAAATAGGGTTTTGATCCAGAAACACCCTTTATATAAGACTACTGATACACTTCTTACAAAATTGCAAGATATTTCTTTAGACGTTTTTAACGTCTCAGTATTTACTCTCATCGTTATGACAGAGCAGGTATACATTTTTACCGCTGATAAGGGAGTCTGGTTTTGGCTTATTGTCTTATTAACGTAAATATTTTAGCACATCATCAACTGTAACTTTTGTATATTTGTTTTGCGATTTGAAAACATATTTCCAAAACAAAACTTATCCTAAACATATAATTGAATCTGCGTTGAACAAAGCCCGTAATCTTACTAAACACGAGGCTTTGAACACAATAAATTGTACAATAGAGAAAAACTTAATTCCTTTCACAATACAATATAAACCTTCATTACCTAAAAAAGGCAATATAATTACTAAATATTGGAGTCTCCTAAATTTATCAAATAAAAACAGCGTAAAATCGCTTTATTATAATAATTTTAACGAGCTCTTTTGTAATCATAGCAAGTTTATCAAAATATTCCGAATCATAATTGCAAACCAACAAACAACTTTATTTTGTTTCTATTTGTGAAGTACGTGCTATACTTCTCGTTGTTAAGCACGATCGTCATATGCTTGCCCTGGAAGAGAATTATTTTTTTATCTTTAACAAAGTATCTAAACTGTAAAATATTATATTTGTCGAATACTGTTTCTCATATTTTAAGGCTGTTTGTTATCATATCGACAAGTAAATCGTATTTGACACGTATTTCTTGTATTAGATCCAACATAAACCTTTTCGCTTCTGAGATACGCACGAAGTTGATTCAATATTTTAAGTCGCTCTTGCTATCCTATAAGACGCGTTAATGTTCTCATATTTTGGTTTTATTTTTTGTTGATCGCTGATAAGGCAATAATGGATTTGATGTTCCTCCTGCTGATGCCATTCCTGCTGTTGTTAACAAAATCGGGATATAGTTTAACACGCTAATGATTATGATGTAATATTTTGGTGCGTCTAATACAGTAACGTTTGTATGATAGTACATATAATATTTGATCAGCTCGTTGCTGTAGTTGTGAGACTTAATATGTTTAAAGTCGATGACATCTTTTTTTAGTCATTATTGATCTGCTGTGACAGATTTTAAATTTGCTCATTTTTATTGGTTTTAAATTTGAGGGATCTTTTACTTTGATTTCTGCAATAAAGGTAAATGTTTTATTAGCAACAGTTTTGCAAGTAGCAGACGAAATTACTATTAGCAGGATCAGCAAGAACATTTTTATATTCACTGAAAATACCAGAAGATGTATCCTCATAAACATTAAAACATTTTACATAAGCTTCAATAACAATCGTGGGATCAAAATAGGCTGGTATTTCAGTAATATCCTGGTAAAAATCTTTAGTGATTCGATGTAATTTAATACAGATCTTTAATTGTCAATTTTGACACTGATAAATCAAAAAGAGTGCGAGACATTCTTATTTTATATCAAATAGTTGAAAAACACAGGACTGTTTGTTACACGAGCTTATGTTGTAAACACACATCAGCTTGAAGAGGCAATATAAAACATGTTTCGTGGTGATGTTAATGTGATGGCTTATTCGACGTAGAACAAAATATTCTTACTTTGCTTAGCAACCTCGAAGTCCATCGCATACTGAAATATGGTAAGATTTAGATCAAATACGTCAGAAGCTCTACGCAAATTTGTCCGATGCTGCTATTTTACAAACTGTAATGTGACAGATATCTTACAAAATAAATGATTGATAAAATTCTTCAATTAAATCGCTTTGGAAAAGACGATTTATAAATACCACCAGCAACAAATATTATTGACGCTGAATGAATATTAAAATATTTTGAACCTGATGAGATTGAAGGGAATAACATTCTTCATCTGCAACAGTTTGTTGATATAACAGGTCTAGCAGGATTTGCGACATTAATACCACCTCCACTGCCTCTACGCACTTTCACCCCCGCTATGACACAAATTCCAAATTATGAGTTGATTATCTGTTTTTATATTGTTGATATGATCTATAATTAAACCAGCTTGGAATAGTTCATGTAAAAAATTGAAATGCAGTCTATGCAAATAATATAAAATTTGATTAGTTTGTGTACCTCTAACCGCGACTATCAAATAACCTGCATTATCAACACTACCAATAGCTTTTTTTGTTCTAATGTTCCTGATACCACCTTATCTGTTAGCTTCGTAAAATTCATAAATCAGATTTGATTTTAAACTCCTCTCGCAAAGACAACTTGGACATATTGTTGTTGGTTACCAGATCATTGATCGATTACAGTGGCATTTAATCTGGAATGTCATCACTGAAAAGTGTTCAGACAAACTTATGTAAAAACATGTCAGTGTACTTTGCATCAACGCTAGACTTTATTTAATCTTTTATCCCTCTGGTGTTAAATACCGAATGAACCTTTAGTTTTAAGATTTATAATAACAAAGTTCATTGCCATCAAACAAGTTATATTTTGGATGACCCCAAAATATTTCTTGACACCTTGCAAGACCATTAATAATAATGGATCGCCGATATAAATTTTCCATGATATAATATACATTTTTCTAGTCTCTAATTGCCATTTTTGTATCGTACTTTAGATAAATATAAAACAGTATATTATATGATGTTGAATTTTGCAGATATCACCAAAACGAAGTTAGTTTGTGACAAAATATCAGGTCAAAAATATTCCAACAGCATTTGCTGGATTTGACAACAGCTTTATATTTGATAACCAACTTTTACTAACAAATTTCATATCAACAAATCTATTTCATCTTCTTCAACCAACAGTAACATTTGAACTTGCCAAGCATAGCGGATTAAAGATTGTTGTTCGTTTTTCAAAGATGAGTATTGCATTGGCAATCTGATGAAATACAATCATCTCAACAGCAATTAAAAAAGTTGATCCTTACATTCCATCGCTCTCCAGCAGAGTTTTGATTGGAACTAATTTGATGTCATTGTCAAATTATATATTTCAAGAGATACAGAACAAAACAGAAGAATAAACAACATCTGAATACGAATGGACATTCAATAAAATAACAGAATTTGTGTTTCACACTATGAAATGTAATAATCCACTGTGAAGTAGCTCATATGTCGATCTTCCAACTAAAATTAAAAATTTGAAATGTTCTATCAATGTCAAGAACAACGATAATAAATGTTTCCAGTGAGCGTTATTATCAGAGTTGTTCTCGATAGATAATCATGTGGACAAAATACCAAATTACATCTGTCATTCTAACAATCAAAACATTTCCAGAATTATACTTTGTTTCTGAGTATCAGATTCTAAATTGTGAGAAACAAAACATTATTTTACTTTGACCAGGAGTTAGGAATGTGTTTGGAGTCGATGACACACAGAAAATTTATGCAAGATATGACAGCTATCAAGCCACGTCCTATTTTGAGAAATCTAAAACAAACAGTAATAATCTTGCTGTTGCATAAAACCACTGTGTGGAATAAAAACTTTAACGGATTAGTCAGGGGGCAGTATAACAAGCATAACAAAAAAATAGTTTTGAATCAGATGTTTAAGCGGATTTAAGTCACAACAGGTATTACATCGTCATTAGATCGTCATCGCGAGTATTGTTCTAACGTACAACAAATATTAATGCTTGGTAAAGATGAAAACAGTTCACGAATTACATACACAAGATGAAAGTTCCTTTTATAATCTACTATGATTTCGAGTCTACTCTTCTTCCAGTGCAAAAAGCAAAAATAACCCTGATAAATCCTAGACAATAAAAGTAAAAGGTAAAAGGACATGTCCCATGTGGGGCCCCATATATATGCTCTCTTGATAAACTTCTAACAAAAGCTGTTGCACTTTATAGTGATT
Organism: Potamilus streckersoni; assembly: GCA_016746295.1. Taxonomy (NCBI): domain Eukaryota; kingdom Metazoa; phylum Mollusca; class Bivalvia; order Unionida; family Unionidae; genus Potamilus; species Potamilus streckersoni. The sequence continues at coordinate 122,414 of JAEAOA010000052.1, read as the reverse complement.
CCAATCCTGTTTACTGGCTACTGAAAAATCTTATCAACGAGGTTGATGCCATCATGATGTTGTTCGGTACAACAATGAAAATGAAACTGCTTACTCAAAAAAAGAAACAGAATTTGCTTTAGCAAAAATGTCATATTTATGAGCAGGCGATTACCACTCAAGATCGAAGTGAAGGATTACTATTACAAGTATGGCGGTCTAGCTCATGATAAATGCAGTCTACACGGCAACAGATTTTGTTCCTGTTGGCAAACATAATTTTCGTGGATTCGATTCTCACATAATCGTCGTAGCGTTCAGCAACAGAGATATAATTAACAGTCTGAAAATAAATAAAAATGATAAAATCAAATGTATACCGAACAATACGTTAAAGTTTGTCAGTGACACTCAGTAAGTTGAGATTTATTGATAGTCTTAAGTTTATGGCGGCATCGTTAGATGAACTTGTAAAAGGACGTGGAAAGTTTATTAACCTTACAAAACATTTCGGTGAAACCACAAATTTGCCTACAAGAAAATGAATTTTGCGAGTATCTTGATTGAGGCAGATGTGTGTGTGTGTGTGTGATTTGGATTCTTAACGTAGCTTTAACAATTCTTAAGTCATATCGATACGATATCTTCAGTTCGAAATTTATAGTGATGTCTAGCACTGTGGCAGCATGCTGTGGACACATAGCATGATGGCCCATTTAAGTCACATTATCCTGACACCAGGCTGGCCATTCTTAACATTAACATAACCTCTTAAGGCTGAGAGCCAAACGAGGCAGCTGCTAGTACCATTTTTGTAGGTCTTTGGTGTGATTCGACCGGAAATCAAACCCACGACCTTCCGCATCCGAGAGGGACGCTATAGCCACTAGACCAGTGGCGTACATCTCGTTACTCAGAGTTAGGACTGGTCGGCCTGGTGTCAGGATAATGTGACTGAGCGGGACATCATGCTACATGTCTGCAGCATGATATCCCAGTGCTAGACATCTCTATTTATTACCCCACTAAAGCCATAAAGCTACGTTAAAAATCATAAGCACATCACACATCACATCACTACTACGTCTTATAATAATCATAATAATAATGATAATAAAGATCAAAAGCTTAAAATATTTTTCGACAGTCTAAAATAGATCTCGACACTTTTTGTAGATTTATATATTGATATGTAGGCAGTTTGTTTAAGAAACAAATGCATGCAGACAAACAAAAAGAAAGTTGAACTTATCTGTTCAGTACCTATATGCTGATGGTAGGAGTGGAAGATTTATATTTTGTTTTTAATTTTGTCAAGATTCATCATATGATGGTTAAAAAAGATCCCGAGGCCCCGAGTGGCCGAGTGGTCTAAAGCGCTGACCGTTACGGATCACTGCCATCTCACCTCTGTCTGCGTGGGTTCGAGTCTAGGATTCGGCAAATGTGGATATGTGAGAAAGCTTGTCATTAGCTTCTCCTGGGTCGGTGGTTCTTTCCGGTGATTTCCCGGTTTCTTCCTCCACCATTAATACTGGCCGCTATGAATAGCCTATCGTGTGCTAAAAAATGGCGTTAAACCCAACAACAACAACAACAACAACAACAATAAAAAAAGATCCGAGTCCCAGTAGAGAGGCAAACTTTATCCCGTTTTTTTCAGTTTCATGTATAATTGATAAAAAATAAGATCATATCTTTACTTTATGTGTGCCACGCATTTCAAGCTGTGACCACTTTTCTGAAAACCAGGCTTTGTCTCTTTGATTCGTACAACATTACAACATCATCTACACAAACAAAAACATCATAAATAAAGTGTTTTGTTTTTTTAAATTCCAAATGTATTGTTTGCAGTAATTTATTTTTAAGCCATGTTGATATACATGGTACATGCACAGAGGAATAATTCCGTTGACACAAGCCAATGGAATAATATCTTTATTAACTCCAAATGTAATTTTTGCACATCACACATTCTAGACAATAATACCTACTCACTTATTCTTTTTTATTCATGTGCCAGATTCAGGTTCGTGATATAAGTATTCACATGTAAATCTTTGCAGCGAAGTTTCAAGTACATGTACAGAAACTGAACAAGATGCGGTGTCCCATTCTGTATTTTACTCTTATATCAATTATTGGGCACCTTCTAGTGTATCTGCATGTTGTCTAAGCTAGGTCACGTGTTGGGAACAAAGAAGGTTGGATCTTCTATAAATTAACAATTCACGATTCAGTCCATATTACATTTATTTATTCATATGACTTATGTGATATTTTCACTGTCGTCTTTATACAGATCACACTTAAAATGGGTTATTGTAAATTTTCTTTTCCACGTAATAGTGTGACATGGAATTTTATCCCCATACCCTATGTTACTAACTATTTGGTAAGTTAGATTACCAGTCAGCAGCCTTCAACACCATGAAACCTAAATATGATGGATAAATCTAGCAACCATGCACCTTGGTTCTCCATTTCATTATAAACTGGTTCACTTTTTCTCATTTCTATTAATGCACTCAGATGTGCAGCGGCTAACCAGTCTACCCCATCAATGTACATACAGACACATCTGTAGTACACCATCATATGGAGAAAGATATTCGACATAAAATATGCACTGAAATACTGCCATTTCCTTCGGGGGGAGATTTTGCGCCTTGCGTGTTTGACATCTAAACTTATATTATTTAGACCAGTATTTATGTCAGAATAAAAACGTATTTCTGAAAAGATATACCTATCAGCTTTGGAACAATTATATGTATGAACATCAACAGAGCTGTCGCTTATAATTATTTTAATGATTCAACTGAACTTGCGAAACAAAACTTGTGTTATGTTCGACTCACATGCGTATTCCGCTAATGAAACTTATAAAGTTTTTGTCACATGAATACATTAATATATATATATATATATATATATATATATATATATATATATATATATATATATATATATATATATATATATATATGTATGTATGTATGTATGTATGTATGTATGTATGTATGTGTGTGTATGTGTGTGTGTATCTATATGTATCTATATATGAATAGGTATCTATATGAGTATTATAAATAAATAACAAACAGAACAGAAAGTGTTATCCCAGGATTTTATAGAACATAGCACTTTCTGTTCTGTTTGTTATATATGTATAATTATTTGTAATAAAAATCATATATACCATGATTTCTTTAATATGAATATGGAACGAATTTGCACATATATGAGAATTAATAACTAGGTCTTCTAGCGATATCTGCTACACACTGGTTCTTATAACATCGATTCAGTGCCATCATTTTAAGTGATGCATGCTTACTCGTGACGGGAGGGATATGGCCTGGTGTGTGCAGGCAGGCGATGGGTGCCATTTACTTGCGGACCTTGGTTCGATACTCCGTAGAGGACGAATTATAATCTCTAACCTGTATAGTAGTATTACACACTTATGTTGACACAATGATATATAATCTTTATTACCTGGACATGTAGTTTTTGCACATAACTCATTTGAAAAGATCAGTACATAATCGTTGATCCTTTTCACAGTGAGATGTCATAAGCAGGCCAGTGTGCTAAATATTCACATGCAAATCTTTGCAGCAAAATTCCAGAGAATTATCATATTAATTCGTTTATAACGAATCAAAACAAGCGAATTAAAGGACCCTACCTAGCATAGATTATTTTTACTATAAAATCTAAATTTTATTATCAAACAGTCATGCCTTGCAAAACCTATGTATACACTCTTTTATTTTACCGATTGCTAGATCGGTTCCCATTCCTCCATCTCGAGCGTATCGCGAGACCTGTATAAGATAGTCTGGTCCCTGCTTAGTATGCTCCCTGCGATGCACTCCGCTATACTATTCCCCTGCTTAGTATGCTCCTTGCGATGCACTTCGCTATACTATATAGTATAGCGGAGTGCATCGCAGGGAGCATACTAAGCAGGGACCAGACTATGTATAAGATTCCAAGTTTTTTTTTAACTGCTGATCCTTATGGGAGCCGTTGCGTTTCGTGGGCAACACACATCATCTGCATTGTCTACAATTTTCTTTCATCTGCAATCTAATTTACGAAACACAACAAAATCCAACTGATCATTATCGGAATAATAAGAAACGCATATGCAGTAACTTATGATAATAATAATAATAATAATAATAATAATAATAATAATAATAATAATAATAATAATAATAATAATAATAATAATAATAATAATAATGTGATTTGATTATGATTTTTAACGTAGCTTTAAAAAAATACAGTCATTGCTCTATGATGTCTGCAGTATGGTAGTTTATAGTGATATCTAGCACTGGGGCATCAGGCCGCAGACATGTAGCATGATGTCCACCAAGTCACATTATCCTGATACTAGCAAGGCCGAATAGTTCTAACACTAACATCTTAATGCTTAGCGTCAAGCGAGGCATATGTTAGTACCATTTTTGTAAGACTTTGGTATGACTCGACCGGGGATCGAACCCACAACCTCCCGCATCCAAGGCGGACGCTCTAACCACTTGGACACCTGAGCAAAGAACACTAATAACAATAATAATAATAATAATAATAATAATAATAATAATAATAATAATAATAATAATAATAATAATAATAATAATAATAATAATAATAATAATAATAATAATAATAATAATAATAACAATGATAATAATAATAATTAAAAATGAAGATGTAATCATTCCGTTTTATTTCACTGGTTCCAAATATTATTTGAAACATTATCTAAATTCATGTTTAAATAGATTAATCCCGGTATATTATTTGTGGTTTTTAAAAAATATTTATTTATTTATTTATTTATTTATTTATTTATTTATTTATTTATTTATTTATTTATTTATTTATTTATTGAATTCATATATTTTTATTCAACACACACACACACACACACACACACATTTAAGTGTCCAAAATAGTTTTCCATCAGTCATGTAGTCTCTTAATATTTGCTAGTAGTTCCACTATTAACAACGGTTGCCACTATTTATGTAGTTTATAAATCAAACAATGAATTCTTGGGAGAAGGTGGGATAATGGTCTTTCGAATTGTACAAGGGATGCCGAGCAACGATTGTGTATAGTACAGTAAGAACAGATAAAAGAACCATTTGCAACTACCGTCCCGTTAGATTTTACCCACCTCCCCCAACAACGACTTAGAAAATAAAATCATATATAATTTCATTCTTAACTCTATTGTCAGCCAAAAGAATTAAAACATCACATGAACTCATCCTTCATCCAATGACAAAGTTGATCGTGAAACTCGTCATGAATGTTCATCGCTCACAATCATTATTCTTATTGCCCAAAAATTTTGTCACAGCGTAATATTAAAACAACGGGAATATTGGCTATAAAAGACATTGTGTGGAACATAAAAAAAAATATTTTTACTAACACGTTTATCTGTCTATCCAGGTATCTGAAGAAGATTTAAGATATCCCTTTCTCTGACAGCCTTCAATAATATTTCTCTAGCAATTATTTCTATGCTTCACATTGTGACGACAGCTTTTATATATCACAATGATTTACTTCATTTGGAATGACATGATAAGTATAGTTAAAACATATAACAGTATAATAGATTTTAAAATATTCCACAAAATTCAAGTAAATACCTTGCATATTAAACCACCATACCTAAATCCCTTTGGCAAGCTGATGAATATCGTATTAAATATATGAAAAAGAGACAAATAATGCATTGTGCCTAAAGTTGAACACAAACTCGACAAGATCATTATCTACTTTAGGGATATGTAAAGAGCGATAGATGAGTATTGTGCTTTGTCCTAGAGAAGTTTCCTTCGATACAAAAATATATTATTTCTGTTTTTCACTACTACTACTACGACTACTACTACTACTACTACTACTACTACTACTACTACTACTACTAATAATAATAATAATAATAATAATAATAATAATAATAATAATAATAATAATAATAATAATAATAATAATAATAATAATAATAATGGTCACTTAAACCCTTACTTTCCGTAACATAGATTAGGGATCGAAATATAATGATTGTGTTTTGTCCTAAGAGAAGTTTTCTATGCTACAAAAAGATTATTTCTGTGTTTTACTACTACTACTACTACAACTACTACTACTAATACTAATACTACTGATAATAATAATATTAATAATAATAATGGTTTCTTAAATCATTATTTAGACAGTATAGATAGATCATGAAACTGAATTTCTGTATTGATACGAAGGCAGTTTGTTCAACATACAAACACATGCAGACGACAAACATAATATTCACTTTCCTTCAGTACGTATACGTTCAAGGTAGGAGTGGATGATGTATATTCTATGTTTTTGTGTCAAGATTAATCATATGATGTTTACAAAAAATGGAGTCCCAGTAAATAGACAAACTAAATCTTATCTATAGGAGAATACATCAACGAACAAACCCCGAATAATACTTATTTATATTGTACCCTACTAAATACTGGGATAACTTCAAAATGAATAAATAATCTAGAGAATTGGAAGATTTTTTTTCCGAATGAGCGTCAAAATCAAAGGATGATTTTTATACTGCAAATCGAATATTTTCAAAATGTTCTAGCTACTAGCGACATCAGGACTGAGATAATGCAAAAAAAGAAAATTATATATGAGAATGGTCATAGAGAATTCAGATTTAACACATTTCCACGCATAACGCAAATTGTTGATGCAATAAAATGACCGTATCAATGTTTGTTTTTTTTTTTTTTTAAAAAAAACTGGTGTTAAATATCGTCTTTTACAGGTCCCAGCAGTAGGCCACTAACGGATTTAAAAATACAAAAGATGAATTTATAAATGTATCAGAGTACAGAGTGTCAAATATGTGTCAAGGATATTTGGATCCATTCGAAAACAAAACTCATTTTCCAGTATATAAGTATATAAGCTGTATAATATTTAATTGAAACACTCAAATTAGTTATATATAGTTTTGTTTTGTGTGTCTCAGTCAATCATTGTAACAATTACAAGAAATAGCTGTCTGATGTTGCATATATATTTGCATATATATAGTCAGACTAAAGAACTTAAAAGAAATATACACCAGTTTGAACAGGATTCTATGCTGGAACATCAACACAACAATCTCTTAAAATTGTTACAATGATTGAGCGAGACATGCGAAGCAAACTATAGCTATTATGTATAATTCACACGACAGTAGATGGGATAGTCAGATGGATGGAGGAATCAATGGATATGTCGGGACACCATATACATTATATATTTCTTCCCTTAAATACCTTACAATGGCTTTGGACTTCGAAAGGCTCGGAATGTCCATAACACAAAATTGACTTGCTTTAAATGTTGCCACATTCATAAATTCAGATTTGGAATTTTAAATCCATTTGTGACCATCTTCTGGGACACGTTAAAGTTGATAACTAAGACCGAAATTTGTTAAAAATTTAAATATTCATCATTTACATCAACTGTTTGCATTATAAGTGAAAATGTGTTAAATCTGAACCCTAAATTACGATACCAGAGCATAAATTTCGTTTTTGAATTATTTCAGTCCTTCTGGCACTAAAAGTGATATATTTTGTTAAAAAAATCTGATTTGCAATATAAAAAGCAGCCTGTGATTTTGACGTCAATGGAGATACACAGCATGCATCTTTGTAGTTTATTTATCCATCTTGGAACTACCTTATTATTTGGAAGGGGGTACAATCAGGGTCTCTTCGTTGGTATATTCCACTATAAAAATTATATAGTTATATAGTTTGCCTGTTGCTGGGACTCGACACCATATGATCAATCTTGACACAATTAATGAAAAGTAATTCTTCTACTTCCACTTTGATTATATAAGTTCAATTTTTTTTGTCGTCTGCATGTATTTGTTTTTCTTAAACAGCCTGCCTTCATATCAATATATAAACTAGCAGTGCCTATATCAAATTAGACTGTCAAAATAAGATTCTAAAGTGATCTTGACTAGTAGTAGTAGTAGTAGTAGCAGTAGTAGTTGTTGTTATTGTTGTTATTGTTGTAATGGCATTAGTAGTAGTAGTTGTTGTTGTTGTTGTGCTTAACGCCATTTTGCAGCACACGATAGGCTATTCATGGCGGCCATTATTAATGGTGGAGGAAGAAACCGGGAAATCACCGGAAAGAACCACCGACCCACGAGAAGCTACTGGCAGGCTTTCTCACATATCCACATTCGCCGAATCCTAGACTCGAACCCACGCAGACAAAGGTGAGATGGCAGTGATCCTTAACGGACAACACTTTAGACCACTCGGCCACTCGGGGCCCCCAGTAGTAGTAGTAGTAGTAAAAAATAAAACATAGGAAACACTTCAGTCCAAAACACATTATTCATTTTTTGATGTTTTCATATATCCTTAATCTATCTTAGGAGTTGTAGCTAAAAATTTTGTCGAATTTATGTTTAAATTTAAGAACTCTGAGTTCAGAAATAATGCATTATTTCTTTTGTTCTTCTTATATTTAATGCGAAATTAATCAGTTGAGTTATAATCTGCAAGATATTTACTTGGAATTTATGGAATGTATATAAAATCAGCTACATTTGTATGTGATTGCTGGAAACTTATTCAGATCATTATAAATGCGGTGAAACATTGTGACACATTAAAGCAATTGTCAAAAATGTGAAGCATTCAACTACATAGCATGGGAATCTTGTTCAAAGTAGTTGGGAAAGTGTGAACTTGACTCTATTTGATAAAAGAGATCACCAGTTAGCCGGGTAAAAAGATACATAGATAGATATATGTGTTAGTGTAAACAGCATATGTATATGTTCAACACAATATTCTTTTATATAGCCAATATTCTCGTTTTGTCACTACTACATTGAATTTTTACCACCACCCCCCTTCCCAACGACTTACAAACAAAAATTATATATAATATTATTCCTAACTCGATCGTCACCTAGAAGTATTTAAGCTTCGTATTTTATGACTCTCACACATGAACTCATCCTTCATTTCACCGGCAAAGCTCAAGATGCATGTTTGTCCCTCTCAATCTGTCCTCTTCTTCCCACTAAATTTTACCACATTTTTTGTATTTACTCAACGGGAATATTGGTTATACAAAATACATTGTGTAGATCATGTGCATAAACCTTACTTTGCCGTTTAAAAGTTGAACACAAACTCGACAAGATTAACTACTAATCATAATATATATTGGGGAAAGTAACTAACGAAATATGATTAGTGTGCACTGTCCTAAGATAAGTTTCTTACACAAAAATATTTGTTTTATACTAGTACTGCTATTATTACTACTACCACACTCTTATTGCAGTTATTGCTACTACTACAATTGCAAAAATATCTAATACTATTAATAATAATAATAATAATAATAATAATAATAATAATAATAATAATAATAATAATAATAATAATAATAATAATAATAATAATAATAATAATTGATCATTTAAAATTCCTATTGTCATAGTCTAAATAAATCTCTGCATTGTGAAGGCAGGTTGTTTAGGAAACAAATGCATACTGAACAAAAAAGGATGCTATCTTATCTTTTCAGTACGTATACATTCAAGGTAGGAGTGGATGATTTATATTTCATGCTTTTAATTGCGTCAAGATTCATCATATGATGTCTACAAAAATTGGGAGTCCCAGTAAACAGGCAAACAAAATATTATATGTAGGGGAATATATCAACGAACAAACCCCGAATAAGTCCTATTCACATTGTACCCTTCCAAGCACTGGTTAACTTCAAGATGAACAAATAGACTAGAGAAATTCAAGAATCTGCCCCATGGGTGTCAATATCAAAGAATGACTTTAAATACAAGCAAATCGGATTTTTTTTTCAAAATGATTTCGCTATTAGTGACATTTGTACTGAAATAATAATAAAAAAAATATTATAGGTTGCTATGATCGTGGACAATTCAGATTTAACACATTTACACGTATAACGTAAATTTATAACTAATGCCAAAATTACAAATACGCACGTTCCTTTATTCCCAAACAATGACCTTTGCTGAACATCTTCCCAGAAATTTGTAAATCCCTAAGCCGAATTTTGTTCCTTACGTGGATGGTTATGATATGTCGGAAATAAAGCAAGCAGTGTACACTATGTACCAAGCATATGATTTGAGGTATGGTATTTTTCAAATGGTTCGAAACGTTTGTGCAGGAGAAGGAAGCTTTGGAGTTAAAATTTTGTGGAAGTGTACAATAATTGAGAAGATAGCATTGGCCCGACATTGATGATCTCAAGAAAATTTATAGACAGGACAGGATTGATGCAAACTCTTGCTTTGGTTACTATGTGAAGTGCTTCCTTAATCACTTATGGATATACAGTGAAACTTTTATTTACTCTTTTGTAATATGATCATAGGTGTCAAACAAAGTAACCCCAAATTATTTTATATACACACAACTCTGTACGGTATATTTTTTCCGCTGATATATTAGCATATTGAAATACAGATTAGAAATATTAATTAAAAAGAGACACTGATGGTGTAAAAAAAAATCGGCAATATGCGTAATCATCCAGGGGTTGAAATAGAATTTAAACCTAATTGATTTAGAATTATTGTTGCTAAATTTGTATTTTTACGTGGCATGCATAAATCAAAGAGTTGAGAATGAAATATTATTTTGCTGGCTGTCAAAGAAATAATCAAGTATAAATAATAATACAATATCTTGCTAAAGTGTTAACTAAACAATATCGAAGTCGATGCTAAGTCAGGAATTCTTTCATAATTTGTATGTACCACATGTGATTCAACCCGTTTCATTTAGAAATAAAAACAGTGACTTCAAATTTATTCAGACATGTTTTCAAGAGTGAAGAGGCTTTCTTTTAAGCAAATGGGATAAAAACAAGTGAAAATATATATTTCTTTGGCTATTAATAGCGATATTTTGGATTACTAGCACAAAAAACATTACGTGAGAACAAAATCATCTGTTTGATAAGTTTACGTGAAGAACGTGAGCTTTAGAGTCTTATGATTCCCACATTCGTCATTCTTTACAAAGTTGGTCGTTAAATTAGCGATGCATGATTGTGACTCCTGTTTATTACCACCTTAGATGGAATAGTTTTTCTCACATGACAAGTCCGCGTGATTAGTTATCGTTAGCTGGGTAAGCAAGAATAGTGCTGTGTTTCTTTTAGAAAATTCTGTCCAGCAAATGGGACGTTTAATGCATAAACATTTTTATTTTATCCCATTAATTCTTTTTCCTTTTTTGTTTGTTTCCATAATTATTATTTGATTGCCATCTTGAAATTTATATGTGACCATTTTTTTTTGTTAAACTACGTACGAAAACACATGTCTTTATGTTATATTAGAAAAGCAGTAATTTTGCATTATTAAAACACCATACGTACTAATTTTTGAAGCTGATGAAAAATTAGTTGCTTCCGCGTATACGTAGAAAATCTGATTCCTCTAGAAAGAGCGTACAAGAACATTACAAGAAATATCAATATCCACTGAAGGTCTGAACAAATTGAACTTTACGTCGGACAGCACCGATGAAAAAAACGTTCATTGTATGTACACATAAAACTGTAGTAGTTGAATTTCTATCAGAATTAACTGCTGAAGTATTAACACCAATAGTAGTAGGAATAGTAGTGGTGACATAATTTGTGCTGATGGCTGTGCTGTTAGTCTTGGCTCAGTCTTTAATTGTTTCTTTCTTTATTTGTTTCAGATAAAATGTTTTTCTTTAATAACTTAGCTCAGCATATATGTTGTCAAACTTTTTATTTTCCAGACTTCCACTGTTCTGTGGCAGGGTTGGTATTTATTATTACTGAGACTGTGTACATCAATATTCCTATGTCTGTCTGGTCACTCTTCTATTCTGTTTCTCTTATAAAAAAAAATAGTACTAACATCTGCATAGTTTGGCGCTCAGCATTAAAAGTTTAGAGTTAGGACTGGTCCTCGTGTCGGAATATTATGACTAGGTGATACATCATGCTACATTTCTGCGCCATGATGTCCAGTGCTAGACATCACGAAAAAAAAAACACACTGCAGACATCATAGCGATATGGCTGAAAACTTGTTGATGAAAAATCTAAACCACACACATACACACATATTTCGTTATTCTTTTATGCAATTTGATAGGTCTGCGAACAGCAGCTACAAATAGTTTGCATACTTACCATTCTCTGTGCCTCTAATTACATCACTTGGTATTGCACGCCATTCTTTGTTAGTATTAAAGAGGGCACTATTGCATAAAGCTTCCAATTAATCGATGGGACTTGCTATCTATGAGAGCTTCAAATTAATCGATGGGACTTGCTATCCATGACAGCTTCAAATTAATCGATGGGACTTGCTATCCATGACAGCTTCAAATTAATCGATGGAACTTGTTAGCCATGACAGCTTCCAATTAATCGATGGGACTTGTTAGCCATGGCAGCTTCCAATTAATCGATCCATTTGCGATGCTTTTATTATTTTGTATCAATAGGTTTTCTTCTAGATAATGCAAAACAGTTCTTTCTGATATCATACTGCCTTTCCTTAAGTATCTCTCTCTCTCTCTCTCTCTCTCTCTCTCTCTCTCTCTCTCTCTCTCTCTCTCTCTCTCTCTCTCTCTCTCTCTCTCTCTCTCTCTCTCTCTCTCTCTCTCACACACACACACACACACTTTATTAGTGTATACTACAGATTTTGTGCATCACGTTTTACATGTACTTACGTTAAGTCAAAGGTGACCATTCTTTGTGTCTTATATCTGGTTTGTTCTTTATAATAGACACTGAACTGTTCCATGTAACTTTTGTTTTAGCGAGCTCGTACTCAGAAGGCATAGTTGTCATTTAGTTATGATACAATAGAATATCATATGATATATCGTATATGAAGGTTGCGTACGTGCGAAAAATCAGACTTCTGAAAATGTGAAGTTTATTCAACTTATGTCATTACGAGGTGGCGATATATAATATACATTGTGTTGTTCACCTTAGATAAAACTTCTTAACGGTTGACTACATTTTATTATTTAGCATAATTACTGTGGACCTTCACCTAACGTGCACCATGGTCTTTGGTTTAGTTTGGTGCTTTACAGCACAGCGACTGAAGTATGTTAGGCAACTGGAGTAGAATGGCATGCCTAGCTGATATAGACAGGTCCGATGGTCGGATTCGAACCTGCATCCTTTCCCCAAGTGCAATCTATGAACACATTATGATATATGATTGTACGGAAACCATTTTTCTTCCTTCAGTAACACCGACCTTGACCTTGGAAACCGAAAGCCATAGGTCTTTCTATCCTAAGTTCAAGTTATGCACAACGTTTGGTTAAGTTTGCATTTATTTAACTGAAGCTATCGTGAGGAAAACGAAACGCTAAAAGACTGCACATAACATAACACACTCTCCCAAACTAATCGAGATAAAACAGACTGGTGCCACCGATCACAAACAAAAGTTTTGGTTTAATTGACCCCGCCTGATTTCTGTGGCAATATTTTCTCATATTCATGAATAACCAAGATATTTGTTTTGCTTTAAAATTTCTAGATAAGATGACGAAATAAGCAATGATATCATGAATGACACCATTCTATTGAGACGAAGCCCTTACGATAAACCCTGTTTGTTCATTTTGTTTGTGGGTAGCTCTGGTCGTAAATCATATTTGTCCAATACAAACGATTTTATCCAAGAATCCGTCCATGTCAGCATGATCTGATGACATAATTGTCATATAGCTCTTTCAACAAAAAACCCTGAAAAACTTAGATTCAATTAGATTATCAGCTACGTGATTATATATCATGTCCCTTACACACGTTATCACAAAATAAATAAAGTAATATAATCTACATTCGCCAAGTTATTGAACGCATGCATTGTTATAATTTGATAACCTTGCGATAAGGAGTTTATATATATATATATATATATATATATATATATATATATATATATATATATATATATATATATATATATATATATATATATCCCTCGTGTCATAAACTTTCCCATTAGAGAAACGGAATGAAACAAGATCATGAAATTTGAGATGTCATAACTAAACCCACCTTCGGATTCTCTGATATTAAGTGGACTGGATGCCTTACCTATGGTAATAAATGTCGAGTGAATCCATCCATTACATATACTAATGGTGTATTAAAAACAAATTATGAATATTAGTGAGCTGTACAGCAAATTTCATTATTAGTGAAAAACATGTCAGGTCATCACGTAAAAGTATAGCCCATTCACCACAAGAAAGCTTCCTCAGTGTTATTATCCATTTTTTTATTCATGTTTTTATAACAGAACATTCCATTATCATGTTGGCTTTTTAATAGTCTGATGATAGCGGGATTAAACCAAACTCTTTTGGAGTTAAATCACGGCCATATTGTGGCCAATTTTGGTTGCTATGATCCGACAGATTTATACACCGGTAAGTTGTCCTGGAGGATATGGCCAAGTTTGGTTGCTATGATCCGGCAGATATATACACTGGTAAGTTGTCCTGGAGGATATGGCCAAGTTTGGTTGCTATGATCCGGCAGATTTATACACCGGTGAGTTGTCCTGGAGTAGATTCCTAACTGGCTCCAGATGGCTCAAATTTTCACAAAATTTCTGAACACTTTAAAGCAACAAAATATTCAGTGACACTTCCATAGTCACGTGTAGGTATGATTCTTAAATATAATAAAAATAGCTGATGTAGAGGGGTGAGAATCGACGGTTCTGTATGAAAATTAATAGCGTATCATTAACAGTCTAGGTTTTTTTTTTTTTAAAAATGAAACGTTCTGGTGGATCATATCTAGAGAGGCATTTAGCGGCGGTAGTTAGTGAAAACTAAATGAACAGAATAAGTGGTGCAGGATATATATATATATATATATATATATATATATATATATATATATATATATATATATATATATATATATATATATATATATATATATATATATATATATATACATATTTATATATATGTATATATATATATATATATATATATATATATATATATATATATATATACATATATATAAAATGTTCAGTGAAATTATACATTTCTGAAGCAGAACAAAAAAGAATAAAACAGCTGAAAATTATGTATCTTTATTGATTTCTTAAACAAACTATCTTAAGTTGATCTATAACAATCCCACATATTGAATAAAGGGAGCAGTCGCTACACAACCCACGAATGTTAATAATGTTATAATGAATAAATTAACCAGGTCTCAACTTGTATATGTCCAAAAAGTCATTAAAGGGAGCATTCATTTTTCGGCAAACAACCAAACCCGAACCCAATATACTGCCCTACCTCAAACACCTACAACAAGCAGGATTACCAACCCAACCAAGAACGTCCTCATATACAGCCTACAAATATACAGAAACCCGAAACACAGACAAACGGGAATAGGACACAGAACAATATTTCGAAATATTAATTTCCAAACAAATCCTAACCAGATTTACACAAGAATATGAGGACCAACAATATCTTCCAAAAAGGAAAACTACCACAAGGAATATACTACAGCCCACAAACAACATTCATTATGATACATCAAGTCAATGACATGCTCCAAATAATACACAGGACTCTATTCCAACCTCGCTCAATGCCACCATAACACCTAATGAGAAAAAATCACCAACTATCCAAATCAACGACAACGAGATTATAACACTAAACAAGACTTCTCAACACAACAACAGCACAGAACAGCCAAAAACGAATTCTCAAATAACAACTATCATCAGAAGCATCAGACAACAACAGACAACAATAAATAATAAGGATACAAGCAACCATTACCTAAAACTTCCTACCATTCAAAGACCAAAAATTGTCAAAAAGAAACACTATCGCCCCCACTATTTAAATTTTTTTTACATAGGCAAAACAGGAAAATAAATGCGCTTTCTGACGCATCCATCATGAAATTTCTTCATACTGTACAACCAGGCTCTATCCATATAATACGAAGACAACAACTTCCAATCATTCTACAAGTAACAACAAAACACCAAGTCCAAGCATACAAGAAAATTAAAAAACTTTTAGGATTGTCTGTATCCATCAATCGACATCAAATATGTTACCAACAAGGAAAAACTGCTACTGCTACCAAAAAACACCCGAAGGTACAAAATACCCCATCAGCAAATTTACAGACTCCTGAACACATCAAAACTACACCAATAAGATTGACACCCAACCCACAACCCACGACCCCCAAGACTTCACTTATTATCTGGAGCTGGAACTGCCGAAGTCTACGGAAAAACTTTACAGAAGTAATCCACACCTCTACTACTCCACCACATATTGTTTTTTTTACAGGAAATAAACCTAAACAGGAAATTCAACCAACTACCAAAACTAAAGAACTATACAACTTCCTACCTAAAACATCGAACATATGGAATTCAAGGAGGCGGCTTGGCCATCTACATTCATGATTCTATCAACAACACCAAAGCTATTCCTATTATCTACCCAACGTCACACCCAAAAATAGAGATTCAAGGAATTCAGATAACAATCAATCAACAAACAAACAACTTGTTCCACATATACGACCCACCTCGACATAATTATTTACCAGAAGTCTATATGAACTATCTCTTACAAATCTCTCAAACATCACTCATCATATGCGGAAATTTTAACGCCCATCATACTTCTTGGGGAAGCAACTTCAACAGCACCAGGGGTACAAACTTATATAACATCACAATCAATCCGGACAATGATATCTACCTCCTTAATGACAATACACCAACTAGAATCGACACACACTCCGGGAAAACTTCCACACCAGACTTAACTTTCGTCTCTGGAACCCTAATAATCAACATCAATTGGCTTGTTCTACAAGGAGATACGATGGGAAGCGACCACTTTCCAACATCTATTACGTTATCATATCAAAGACCGATAGAAACAAACACTATCTATACGACATGGAAAATTCCCCAAGCCAATTGGGACAAATTCCAAAACCTTCTTCGCTATGTTCAATCTACAGACTTCCAAAACAATAACATCGAAGAATTTCTAACTTACTACATCTCTAACATAACACATGATGCGGAGGAATCCATCCCCAAAACCTTCAGGATAACCCCATAAATATAAACTAACATGGTGGTGCAAAGATTGTGAGGTCGCTATACTAAAGGGAGGCAAAGCCCTCAACCTATATCGCCGAACAAAACTCATTAAAGATTTAAGAGACTTCCAACAAAAAGCTGCAATAGCCAGAAGAACAGTCAAGAACTCCAGAAAGCTTTCCTGGCGAAAATACTGCTCAACTCTTACATACAAGACTCCAGCTAAATTATTTGGGCTAAAGTTAAAGCAATACAGGGTAAAACACGAACAAACCCACATCAAACTAAATCCATACCACATATCCTCACGGCTATTACACTGGCCGACAATTTCCTCAGGCCAGCCATGAGGAAAACTACACACAACAATTCCAAAATACTAAACCACTCCTACAACAACAATATCCACATTTATTCCAAGACAATGTAGATCCACAAATTGCCAACTCACATCCTTTAAAAGACCTATTTACCGTAAACGAATGGCACCAAGCCCTTCAAAACAAGAAACAAACATCTCCAGGTAACGACCAAATACCTTACACTTTTTACCAACGTCTACCCCCTAACATGATAGATGTTAGTCTTACACTAATCAATCAAATCTGGATCAATGGCAATGTTACTTCACCATGGAAACAAGCCCTTGTTGTACCCATCCCCAAACCAGGGAAAGCTCTCACCTCTCCATCTACCTATCGACCCATCTCCTTAACCTCTACACTCTGTAAAATCATGAAGACCATGATAATAAATCGACTCTCCATACATCTCCAACATCATACAATGTGGCTTCCAAAACAGGCGCTCTACAATTGACCAATTAATACGCCTTGATGCCTTTATCAAACTGGCATTCAACTCTAAAAGAAAATCTCGCAGACATGTCATAGCCATTTTCCTCGATCTCGAAAAGGCCTTTGACCTTGTATGGACCAAGGGCCTTATATCTCACTTCAATGACTACAGCATCTCTAGGAGATTACACAAATGGCTGGAAAACTTCCTTACTGGCCGTACCTTCCAAGTCAAATTCAACCAAAACACCTCAAACCATTTCCCCCTACATAATGGCACACCTCAAGGTAGTGTCATTAGCCCTACACTATTTAACATCATGGTTAACAATCTGAAAAACTACCTCCCTAAAGAAATAGAACTTTCACAATTCGCCGACGACAGTTGCATATGGCTAATTTTTAATCTCTTACTCATTAATAACATTAAACTCCTCCAAAAAAGTCTAAACGCAGTATCCAAATGAGCGGATACTTGGGGTTTCAAACTATCCCCAACCAAAACAAAAGTCATACTATTCTCACCCCCAAATCTCAAATACACACCATCACTACCAAAACTCTATATCCAATCCCAACCTATTATATTTACAAACCAGGCCTTGTTTCTAGGACTTCTGCTTGACCAAAATCTCACACGGAAGCCACACATCCAGGAAATAACACAACGGTATCAAACAGATCTCAAACTACTCAAACTCCTCTCAAACACTTCCTGGGGAGCTGATCAAAAAACCCTTCTACTTATCTACCGCTCCCTTATTAGATCTAAAATCGACTATGCGTGTCAATTTTATCAATTTGCCTTACCATCTACCCTGAAAAAATTAGACTCCATTCAACGTAAGGCACTATTAATTTGCACCGGACTTCTTCCAAACACCACCACCGAAGAACTCCTTATTATTGCCGGGGAAACACAACTCCAAATACGAAGAATTGAATTCATGTTGAAATATACTGCAAGAATTCATACACATCACCCACACAACCCTACACGAAAAGCCATGACATCTTGCCACAAAAAAATTCTTTCCGAAACTTACCCCACATCCGTCAATAGGACAAATAACCTATCAACTCAAACATTCGAATCCAGAATTACAACCTACTCCAGAACCAATAAAATTACTAAACCCAACGCCTTGGCGAAACAAAACACCAAACACTCAACTAGCAATAACAAAATATGGCCCAAAACAAAACAATCCATGGAAAATATTAGCCGCAGTAAATTCCCTTTTAGATGAAAACTACCACGACAACCTACACATCTATACTGACGGCTCAAAACTAACCAATCACAATCTCCCCACCTCCACTGCTGCAGCCTTTGTAATACCAGCACTGAATATTACTTCTTCTACTAGGCTACTAGCTTACTCCTCGATCTTTACTGCAGAACTCTGGGCCATTTACCAAGCCTTATCATGGATCACTCATGACTCCAAATCTAAATACTTCATCATCACAGACTCCTTAAGTGTTATTCAAACATTAACATCAAATAAACCATCCAGTCAACCAAATTTACTAGAACTAGTCAAAATTAACATAAAAAAATCCATGTCGCCAGGAAGACTTTGGAGTTCCTATGGACACCATCCCACCTAAATCTAAAGGGAAATGATGCAGCAGACACAGCAGCCAAAAGCGGACTTGACATCACATATATAACGGAATTACCACCCAGTGTTTCAGAAACTTATTCATCAGAAATTACTGCAACAAACTTTGGCAACAAACATGAGACTCGTCAAACAAAGGCAGATTCTTATACAATACACAACAACAAGCAAATCCATCACCCCTTCTGTGTTCAACAGAAATGATTCCTTAACTATAAACCGCCTTCTCACCGGACGCACAAAACTTCCCACTAGTTTCGGAAAATACCTCAAGTATAAAACTCCATAGCCTACCATATGCCACTACTGTAACCAATTGATTACATTAGATCATATAATGAACAGCTGTGTGCTCTACTATCAATCTAGACAAACACTCATCCAATCACTCCAGATAATACACGCACCAACATCCTTCCCATACTATTTCAACCAGAACAACAATCCCAATCAAGAAATTACCTGCACAGCTGTCCTCAAATATTTGAGAACAATCCAAATGTACTTTAAAATTTAACAAGAACTCAATATTGTGAAAGTTTATAACAAATCAAATACTACCTTCCTTACAACAGAATAACAACCCATCGAGAGATATATACAACATATAAAAACAACAAGGAATAAAAACAATTCCAACCAAGGAATATCAAAATACCTCCACAGAAACACCAAATACATCGAAAATTCCAGACGACCTTCAAACTAACAAAACAATACAACAACAAACGATGTACCGCCTATATTCAAAATGATGTTCCTCCCTCCATTGCAGAAATGTCCTGAGAAAATGACATTACAACAGATAGATTCAAAAGAACAATAATCTGAAATTTTATCCAAATTTCAACATATCTCATCCAATAAATAAACATACTACTTACCCATTTAATCGTATGTTTTACTTCATACAAAACACATTAACCAAATCATATACATCCAAAATAACTATCTAAATATTTGTTCCCACCCACATACCGGTAACCTCCTATTATTAATAAATACTCTAAAATAAAATAAGTAGACAAGGTCACGAGGTGTAAACCGTCAAGTGAGGACCACAAAGAAGTCTACCATAGAAGATAACTACATCAAATAAACGAAAAATTTACCAGACTATAAAGAAGATCATCAGAATCACTCAACTAAATAAACCTATCAATTGACAAAGAAGACTATAAATAAAATTACAAATTACAAACAACTGAGATATATAACGAAGAATCCAACAGAAGAGGACAAATTGCAATCTACAATAGCAAGGAAAATATGAATTTTATAATAAAAAAAATAATTATAAAAAATTGTGTTTCATTGTCATTAATGTACCTATTCACGATACTTCTAATACCTATCCCAAATTAAAACCTATATATGTTACCATTAAAACAGGTGCTAGGAATACATACTAGCAAACACCTGGGTAGGATCCGAAAGTCTTGCAAGGCCGTGCAACACAACGATTTCTTACCACTGGTACGTCTTGTCTATATTTGTTCCTGTAACGTCTCACCAATGTCATGTTTTGTTTGCTTGAAAGTAATGTGAAATACAACCCAATCTATGCTCTATACTAAAACCCTTACTTGCTACCATTAAAACAGGTGCTAGAAACACATACTAGCAAACACCTGGGTGAGATCCGAAAGTTTGCAAGACCGTGCAAAACAACGACTTCTTACTAATGGTATGTATGTCCTTTTGTTAGTGATGTATCATTCAACCTATCCTTCACAAAGCTCCTATACTAAAACCTATACATGTTGTTACACCTAAATGTTACCATTAAAACAGGTGCTAGGAAACATACTAGCAAATACCTGGGTGAGATCCGAAAGTAAGCAAGACTGTGCAGAAACACGATTTCTCACCAATGGTATGTTATGTCCTTCTTGTAAGTGATGTTCTGTCTAAATTATATCTCATAACAAAAAGGACTCACCTTTTGATTCAACTGAGCCCTCTTTAGAAATACAACCAACGTTTGCCCTTGAAATACAGATTGGAAAGTTTTAATTCACTCCACATATAACAACCTCGAACAACCAAACAAATAAGGGACACTTTTGCCCCCACCAATCTGACTTAACTTTAGACCACATTACGCTAAGTATGCAAACCATTCTAACCAATAAATAAAATAGGAAAATTCACAACCCAGGTTATATGACCCGTATGAGATATTCTCATGTTTGATGGCTAAATTTCTTTCTAAATATGGAACACTATCCACCAACGACTTTGCTTGCTGCGGGATGGTTAAACAGCCTTGGAGCGTACGGTGATATACTGACAGAGAGGCAACCGGAGTCAAACCAATCCTAAAAAACCCAAATCCCCAACAGAGACTCCAGGACCCCAATAAAACCAAACCTTCATAAAAACAACATATCAAAAAGAATTACAGCTAAACGACATATTGCAATCGACCGAGAAATATAATGAAGAACACAACAGAAGAGGATAAATTGCAATACTTCTCTCCCAACACTAATAACAGACTATAATGAAGAATCAACTTGTTCCCAAATTGCAATCAACTGAGAAACATAACGAAGAATACAACAGAAGTGGAAATATTGCAATAAAGTACAACCCCTCCTCCACACCAACAACAATACAATAAACAAACCATCTAACTATAAAGAAGAATTCTTTATACGGAATATTGCAATCAACAGAGGACTATAAAGAAGATTTCAACAGAAGTGAATAAATTGCAATAAATCAACATACCAACAACATACTATAAAGAAGAAAACAAACTATAACTCAACACTTGCAATCGACCGAGAAATATAAAGAAGAATACAAAAGAAGTGGAAACATTGCAAATCCTCATCAAAGTATAACAATAACAACCAACAGCAATAAATGGCCGAGTATAAAGAAGACTCATAAGGAACATTGCAATCAACTGAGAACTATAAAGAAGACATCAACAGAAGTGGAAAATTGCAATCTATCTTCATACTCTACAAAATATATGAAATAAGCTGACTATAAAGAAGAAACCGGATAATAACACACCAATTGCAATCAACAGAGAAAACTAACGAGGAATTCAACAGAAGGGGATCAATTGCAATTGAGATGCGTCCAAAGACGGGCATAGATTTGTGGGTAGCCCTCTTGGGGTCCTTGGCCTGCTGCTGGGTTGGGTTGCGTTTCTGCCGTGTCGGAGTGGTAAAAGTCAAGGTGTTAAGGTCAAGTTCGAAGCGAAAAGATCCAGCTCGGGATCAAGTCCCCTTACACGGATCCAGGCCGATGGCCAACCGTGTAGGAGGGTATTGGAGGCCCACCCTTCGGGTGGGTACTCTGGTCTCTTACGAAAGTAAGGGGCTCCGAAAGTTGCCAAGCAAACGTACATGCATATACGACTATAATTGCTATCATCATCATGTACGCAGCGTCGTTCACAAACCATGTGGAATACAAAATAGCACATTGCAAAAGTATTCCAGTTAGATAGAATGCAATCCAAAGCTGTTCAGTCGACAACGTTCTAGGAACAATAGATAGTACCAAAAAAACAGAGGACGTTTGGCAAAATATTGTGCTTGAAATAGGATACATTTATTACCCTTTTAAAATATCTTAACCAGTTAATAATTAATTTGATTATAATAAATGTTATGCTCGTTTTCTCAAGATACTCAGATTAAATTCCACATGATAAAACAGGTGTCAAAATCCTTTATAAAGACTACATTACTTTATATTACAGCACTTTGTTGTCAAATATCACCAGTCTGTTTAATGTCTGTCAATTTGACGGAGTGTCTTACGCTTTGTTAATGTCTGTCCCTCTCACATTAAGAAGACGTATCTAATAAACAATGTAAATTATATATTGCCATCTCGTGATGACATACGTTAAAAAATTCATGTTTCCGAAAGTGTGATTTTCCTTACGTACAAACCTTTATATATGAATTATCATTTGATATCCAATTATATCATAACTAAAAGAGAACTATGTCTTCAGAGTACGAAAGCACTAAAGTAAAGTTACACAGGACAGAATAGTGTATATTACACGAGACAGACCAGCTGTAAACCGGGCTGTCCGGTATAAGACGCAATGAATGGTCACCCTAGACAAAAAGTAGGCATATGTATAAAGAAATTCACAAGACCTGTAATCTGAACTAATAAAGTATGTGTATGTATGTGTGTATGTGTGTGCGTGCGTATGTGTGTTAGAGATAGAAGGAGGATGCTCAGTAACTTCCTAAGGAAAGGCAGTCGGATATCACAAAAAAAATATTTTGCATTATTTAAAAGAAAACCTCTTGATGTAACGGAAAGGGAGAATGAATGGATTATCTATAATGGAAGATATATAGCAGTGATATTTACCCCCAAACAGTAGCAGAAGATCGTAAAGACACTTGTGGATAACTTCATCAAGGCTGCTCCAAGACTAACGCCACATCCATCTGCACAAATTATACGTCTACTGCTACTATTGGTGCTGATTCCTGTACAATTACTTTCTGCCAATACTTCGACTACTACATTTTCATGTATAAGTACAATACACGTTTTCTCACCAGCATTCTTTAACATAATGTTCCTGACTTTCAGTAGATATTGATATTTCTTGCAGTGTTTTTTTCTTGTACGCTCTTTCTAGTGGAATCTGATTTTCTTAATTATCTTTACAAAATAGAAGCAATGATTATTTCACCAGCTTAAAAAAATAAATATGTATGGTGTTTTAAAAATGCAAGGTATTTCCTGGAAATTTGAGGAATATTTTCAAATCTACTATAAATTGGAAAAAGAAAATGTTTACGAGAAACTTTTTGAGAACATTACAACTAACCTGAAAGATCTTTGGAGGTGATCACCAGTTACTTCGATAAATGGATGGATGGATGGACGAATGAGATAAACATATTATATTACTGAAAAAGTATAAACATATATTCAATGCAACGTCCCTTCTATAATCAATTTTCTCCATGGGGTAAATGCTACACAGTGGTATAAAATAACTGAGGAAGATTGTTTATAATGTCATTTTAGTGGTAAGGACGGCTAAGAAAGAACAACTACATAAAATTACAGTATGGTACAACCCGTAAAATTTGACCTCATTTGTAAATATATCGTAAAGATACGAGTTTTCCTACGTAGTACAGAAAAACTGGTCCGCATATAAATTTCAAGCTGGCAATCAAATAAAGATATAGATAAGATGGTAATAATTGGAGTCACAATCATGCATCGCTAATTTAACGACCAACTTTGTAAATAATGACGAGTGTGAGGATTAGAAGTCTATAAATGTTCACGTTTTTCTTTCAAAATTGTAAAAAAAAATTACTTTGACCTCACGTTATATTTTTGTACTATTCATCTGAAGTATCACTAATTATCGTAAAACACGGAAATATCTTTCTATTTGTTTTTCTCTCTTTTGCTTGCCATAACCTCTCGTCTATCATCGAAAAATACCAATAAATACATACATATCAGCAAGATATTAAAGTTACTGTCTCTATTTTTAAATAATAAGGGTATAATCACATCTATTAAATATCAGAGAATTCCTGATGGCATATTTAGGTCAACTTTCATATTTCTTATCTAACACTGTAGCACAATGTTGTATTTTCATAAAATTAATTATTGATTATTTCTTTTAAAACTGGCTCGTTCATGTTTCATTCTCAGCTACTCGATTTATGTTTGCTACAGAAAAAAAAAACTATTAAGAATAATTCTAAATCAATAAGTTTAAACTTTATTTCAACTCCTGGTGCCGTATCGTTCAATGTTTCTGGTCAGGTTGAAAATGAAGTTGATTTTGGACAAGGTCAGTATAAAATAATATTTTGATTATCCCATATTATTTAATGAATCCAAAAAACATAACAAACAATAACAATGCAAATTAAATATATATATATATATATAAAAATTTACACATTTTAAAGATAACATTCAAATATTGATAATTATTTTTCTTTAGTTTGAATGTGATAGAATCATGTGTACTTTCTTTTTTTAATCTCTAACCCTAATGCATGTATCTAGATTTAAAGAACACATGTAGATTAAATCTAGGCTTCAAAAGAAAGCATGTATTAGTAAACTGTTATAAAAAGAAAGGTGTACATTACATGAAGGAAACTAAAAATGTATGGATTAAAAAAGGTTACGAAAGAAAAATCAGATTAAATAAAAGTTACTAAGGAAACGTAGATAAAATGAAGGTTATAAAATAAAATATAGATTAAATAAGGTTACAAAAATATGTATCGATTAAATAAGGTATGAAGAGAAAACTTTGATTAAAATGAGTGTGCAATAGATTGAATGGAAAAACGTTACTTTTATGCAAAAGAATGTTGAAGGAAAAATATTCCTCCGAAGACAATAAAATTTGTAAGAATATTGGCTGTTTAATAATATATGAATGACATATTGTATGCTTTTTGATGTATCTATCCATCCATCCATCCACCAGTTTGTGTTTCATAGTAAATTAAGAAAACTGTTGAACCAGCATGAACGGTCCTCAATGACAAAAGGAACTGGAATGATTGTCATTTTATAAATCTTTAATGCAGTCAAAAGATTTTTTTCTGTCAGATGTCATATTAATATTGCAATCTGATATCTGGTCTCTTGTTTGGAAAGACCTCCTGGACCAGTCTTTAATAACAGTGTCACGCCTTAAGTTTCGACAAAAGCAGTCCTATAAAGAATGACATACTTGGCTTGTATTCGGCAGACATGATCATCATAAAGGTCGGACAGATCCAATTGCTTCCCTTTGTATATGCAACCGGATGTTTTCTAACAGTCTTTTTGAGATCCCATGGGAGGTAAGTTTGCGTAGCTATACAAGGCAGCATCAAAGCAATAATAATAACAAAAAAATATAATAATAATAATAATAATAATAATAATAATAATAATAATAATAATAATAATAATAATAATAATAATAGCAATGATAATAATAATAATAATTATTATTAATAATAATAATAATAATAATAATAATAATAATAATAATAATAATAATAATAATAATAACAATAATGATGATGATGATGATGATGATAATAATAATAATAATAATAATAATAATAATAATAATAATAATAATAATAATAATAATAATAGAAAAGGATATATTTCAAATAAGTCGAAATAAACTGATTCGTAATTCAAACCTGAATAAACGACAATATTTTTTTTTCTTCACAGCAGTTAATACACATTTTTAAAAAAAATATAGTTGCTAGATAGCATTTTCAAATATCATCATCACATGTTCATATTCACAACCTCAATGACATTAAATGCAACCATACAACACGTATGTGTCTTAAAAAACCATTGGCTGGCAGAATGTAGGCTTAGTTAGAGGCAGTCTTTGCTGCTCTCAAAAGTTAAAAAGGGGTTTGAGGATGATGCAAGTGTCATTAGTGCTTTCAATTTTGCATTCACTACAGATAGGATAGTACTGTTTTTCCAACTTTCCTGCTGGATTCTCTGAGTGAATCCTGGTCAGAAGCGAATTGTACATGATGACCATAAAGTTAGCATTGCCAGAAATTTATCTGATGCATTTTGAGCACGAGATATGCGTGTCGAGATTTAAAAATGGACATTAATCAAATCTGGGACTGACTATTTCATTGGGGAAGATGAAAATCATTTCAGATTAATGCGGTTTTTACTGGTAATACAGCAGGAATAAACACTTCATACAAGTATCAGTGTTAACACTTTATCTTTCCAAAATAAACTGTGTAAACTTGATCGTCTTTCAATCAATTAATTCAATGGATATATTCATCCTGAAAACCATTAGTCATTTAATAATTAGTATTTAAACACGACTAAGATGATGAATAATGTTAAAAGGAACTAATCTGAATGTACAATTCATTGCGGCGGTTATGTAACATACAGTGATCCTATTTCGACGGACGCTTACATCATAAATGAAATATTGTCGATATGTTGTCTGTGTTATGTGTAAAGAATTAAACAAACCCGTCCTTGCTATTGTACTTCACAAAGTAAACCTTCGTCAAACAGGACTTCTGCAATTTTGTTTTGTCGGGTTTCATTTGCTTTGCTGATCTCTTATTACCTTCTGAATCACCTTTAAAATGAATCACAGTTGAACACTATTCCAACAAGTGGGAAAATTATGCACTGCTTCTTATGTATGGAGGAAAATCTGACTTCAAGGAAACATTGCCACTGTTAATAAACTTACCTATAATATTTAATACAGAAGTCTTAAATAGTCTCCTTCATGAAAATGATTAGAAAAACGTTTGTTATGCAACATGCAGCTAGCATCTCTTTGGTTTTAAATATAACTTGAAATGAATTGGGCTGTTCCATCTTGTGAACATTACCAATGCTAACTAGCACAATGGGTTGCCCTACCGCAGCCGTCAAATGGCTTAATCTATCACCTAAGCTATTATTGGTCAGTTAAGCTATACCGGTAATGGTGGTTATGAATACCTGACCCTTTAATTGTCTTTTAAAAAATCCAACATAAAATACATATGCACACATATACTAGACAACTATTACAGAAATACAAATGTAATAGAACTCTACAATATATAACACTTTAGACAAACTTTACCATAATAGAACAAATATACAAAATAGCACCATCTTTACATGTAAGGCAGAACGACCTCCCTAAATGGTCTGAAAAGATCAACCAGGGAGAACACCACCCCCCAACAAAAAAAAACTCATTTCATTGTCTTTATGGCACTTATGCCGTATAAACTGCATCAAGGAGAGTTTTCCATATGCTGTAAGTAGTTCTGTTTACCGTTGGTTCATTGTACGTGTTATGGGCACATATGTAGCGT
Source organism: Potamilus streckersoni (assembly GCA_016746295.1). Lineage (NCBI taxonomy): Eukaryota > Metazoa > Mollusca > Bivalvia > Unionida > Unionidae > Potamilus > Potamilus streckersoni. The sequence goes on along the minus strand of JAEAOA010000052.1, from coordinate 93,862 downwards.
ATTTTGTCTTAAGATAACTGGACATTTTATGTTTTATCTTAACACGAGCGTGTCAGGGCTTTAGGAGTAAAACAATTTTGTGTTGAGCGTGACACGTCGTGTTATGGTAAAATATGCAACCAGTCATTGCAATGGAGGAAGAAATCCAGTCTTCGGTAGGGTGGTTGTAACTGATTTGTAATGTGCTCACAGAGTATGGAAAAGATAATAGTTGTATTTGCGGTAGAGAGTCTTAAAAAACAGTCTTTCTATCCTACCCATCGTAGAATCACATGTACGAGGACTTTGAATGCAGAATAAATCGCACAAGACTAGAGAGGTGGAACAAAACTTGTTAACCTTTAATTTAATAAATTAGAATAATCCATATTTCAGTCATACAATGAAACAGTTTAGAAAAAACATTGGAATAATCACGTTTTTTAAATACGAAAAAAAAAAACGCGCGCGTGCTCGCGTGTGTGTAATGTAGTATAGTGGCTATAAAGGATTTTGACATCTGTTTTACTATGTAGATTTTAAATTGTGATGATCTTGAGAAAACAAATATAACATTTATTATATTCACATTACTAATTAACTTAGTAACACATTCAAGAAAGGTAATAAATATGTTCTATTGCCTGTATTAATATATTTCACAATTCTGTTCATTAAATAATACTGTATTATTATATTAGTATATTCTACCAAATTGCTGTACATTAAATAATACTGTATAAGTATATACCACCAAATTGCTATAAATTAACTAATATTGTATTAGTATATTCCACTACGATTCTGTGCATTAACTAATACTGTAATGGTCTATTCCACCATAATGTTGCGCATTAATTAATAATTGAATAATTATGTATTAATATATTCCTCCATTATTGCTGTGCATTAACTATGGCTGTATTAATATATTTAACCATAATGATGTGCAATAACAAATGCTGTATTAGTATATTCCATCACAATGCAGTGTATTTACTCTGCAAATATAGTCTAAATAGCACTAGATTGTCACTTGATGGTTCGGTAATTGAAAATTCATAACATAATTTTATGTGCTTAGTATAGTCTATATTTGCCATATATATTAGTAAGGACCGTATATCAAAATGTGTTACTGTCAATTTAAATTTGTCTAATTTGTTCTCTCAGACATAAATTGATATTGTGTGACTCTCCAATTACTAATGAAAAAATTGCTTTAAATAAACTTCACAATAGAAACTCTGTCAAAAATTAACTTAAATTTCACCGGCCACCTATATTGTGCAAACGTGTAATATTATTATAGTCATATACAAAACGCATCTGTGATGTTTTCCTACCATAAAAATGTTTAATTAGACTTAAATGAAAAAATTATTCGGCAATCTCCGAAAACAATCGGTAGTTTCCGCGTGCCAAACACGGATATGACGTACATTTAACCCTTCTATTCAACCTAGCCATTCAAGTGTTTAATTTCAGGACGTAAATATGTATGTGATATATCTTACGATCGTGCTTTTGTACAGCAAATATGATGTACTGTGTTGCATATGGGTGTAACCAAAAGAGTGATGATGGGGAAAAGGATCCTTTCTTTCCCGCAAAAGACCTTGTTTACCAGAGGAAAAAAAGTGAATTCAAGCTGTGAGATAGAATAGGGTAAGGGGATGGGAAGGTTGCATCATTAATGCCGGATTATAGTTAATTTGGCTCAAGACAATTCCGCCCAGCTCGAAAGACAATTCGGCTCGACTTAACAATAATTTGAACGATTTGTTGTTTCTTAAAACAACAAGTAGATACTATGTAAGATACGTTTTAGTAATAAGTTTTGGGGAAAAAAAAAACTAATTTACAAATTTACAATTTACTAATTTACAAAACTAATATTCTTTTAAAGAATTTAATCATACTTTGCAGCGTACATATATATGAGAGAAAACCCAAGCAGACATCTTGCTCGTTCTAATTAAAATATTTATATACATTTTTATGCTAAAAAAATGCATCTGCACAACAACATTCTCAAATTAAGTCGTACGGTCAAATTATCCATTTATTAAACAATAAAACTTAACAGATAATATTCTACAGAATATGTAAACGTTTTTCTAAGGATAGTGTACATGAGATATTAAAACAAATATATTTAATTTTAGGCTTCCTTTTGTAACACTGCTGCATATAATACACACTGTTACATACAGTGGCGGATTTAGTCATTTTGAGGCCTAATGCAAACACAGGCATGGGGCCCTCCACAACACTTGTTCTCCGCCTTTTCAGTTCTTATTTATCTGAGAAAGATGTACTGTAACTTGTCACCAGTCTACATACAGCGTATCGATGTTTAGATATATAATTAATTGGTGAAAAGTAAGACAACAAATCTTAACCATAAGTTGATGAGGCGCTTTACGGGGACCCTTGGTGAAGCTCTTACCAGTTAATTTTTTTGTTTGTTTTTTTATTTTTTCAAGTTGTCTTAGTTTATGCGAGCGTAAATTAAAAGCTTGTCATTACTAGTCAATATCGTTAATCATGTTTGCTCCATTATTCCTTTCCAATAAAAAATTAATTTATTTTGTGTTTAATTTGTGCTTTACCCCCTCCCCCCGCAAGGTACAAAAAAGATAAACATACACTTATTTTAAAATAAAATGAAATGAGCTAACTTTGCATTGTTATCATTTATTCCTTCTTTTTTCATCGTGTGATATTTATTAAAGAAAAAAATATACCCACGAACTCCGCGTATGTAGTGGATGCCGGTTTGCGTATGCGTCCTTACTGTAGTGTGTATCGCTTATGGCAAACAACAAAATCACCAAAAGAGACGAAAATATCACCCGATTGCTTGAAGGCACCTGTCATTCACGCATGACTTTACAAGGTGCAAACTGACCAAGATTGTATTGTATCCAGGTTAACTATACGATGGTATCTCGCAAACAAAAATCATTAGTTTAAAATGCATCCACTGTGAGTAGAAATGAAAATCGTTTCGCTAGGATGGGTTTAAAAATTGTTGAGGCCCCGAATGGCCGAGTGGTCTAAAGCGCTGACCGTTACGGATCACTGCCATCTCACCTCTGTCTGCCCAGAGTTCGAATCCAGACTCGGCTAACGTGGGTAAGAGAGAAAGCCTGTCAGTAGCTTCTTATGGGTCGGTGGTTCTTCCCTGGGTTTCCCAGGATTCTTCCTCCACCATTAATACTGGCCATGTATTATGTGCTGAAAATGGCGTTAAACCCTACAACCACAAAATTGTTTTTAGGCACGTTATTGTTGTGTTTAAAGCATGTTATTGTTGTATATACTATTTGCCCTGCAAACTATAAATTATGGTCACATCTGGGAAACAAATAGAAGCTCGGGTGATGTATAAGCACAACTTGGAGCGAGCGATAAACTCTTTCCTTAAACTTTCCGACAGGATATCAAATACAATGCTTATTTTATTACAAAACAAATAACCTAGAAAACTGCCTTGGGTATCTTTTAAGTATGCCGATATTTTTTTTTAAGTCAGCTGACATAAGTATGTCAAGTTTGGTTCCTTTGGATTCTTTTAAGTGTGCCGATTTTCATTTTTTATAAACAAGTCCGCTGACATAGAGAGGCCAAGATTGTTTCATTTTTACCTGTACGTGAATTTTCAAAATAAATTGAAACAATGAAATAGTTTTGAAAGCGACACAATCTAGTGCGTCGTGCACGCATATCGATATAAGGCTGAACAATAAATTAGTTTTCAGTAGTTTCATCTAAATGTTCCCTATCCAAGGTTTTTAATGTTTTATTTTTGAACAATATGAAGTACGTACTTCGTATTGTGGGGTTAAATGCATGTCATTTCCGGCTGGCGTCCTCTATAGGTGGGAAATCGTTGCTACGGGGGAGTAACTGCGTTGTATACGTCTTTCTCGAGTAATTAAATTATTATTTCTTCTTTACACTTGATAATTTTTTTGGTTCTTTTTGTGTGAGCATAACCACTTTTAATCATGTAATGCATATCTGATGTAAACAGAAAAATTTTGAAGTGTGGCCGGTGACCTTTAATCTATCACAATCTCTGATATTGAGTAACGGGAGCAGTCAGTTACTAACCCAGAAATCTTTACAATGAATACATAAGTCTGTCTCAACTTTCATCGTGTCCATAATTCATTACAGCAAGTAGTCAACTTTTGCCAAGTCACAAGTTGGTTCTCTACTTCATCGCACAGCACATATTTCAAGTCACAAACATGGCCTGTTGTAGCCACTGTAGAAAACACTGTGCCAATGGTGTGGGAAAATGGGAACCAGCCTGGAAAAAATACAGTATTTATGGGTTTGACTGTCCAGAATTGGTTAATAATGTAAGTTATGTTTTAGCAAAAATAATCTTTTGAGATCTTATCCTAGCTGTAAGTGGAAAAAAATATAGACAGGAATACAGTGACTACACATTATACAGGTGCAATTAACATCACTATAATTGCAATCATATTGTTTTATTTGTGGATAACAAGCAAACTTAATACCTTTGGTAAACCAGAGTGACTTTCATTGGGATATTAATTTTATATTCAGATATATTAACTGTTGCCAAGAAGGGGGAGGGGGAACAGGATGTAGATCTATGTTAGGTGGAGTGTTTTGCACTTTGGTTCATATCTAAGCAATACATATATAAAATTTATATAATATACCACCTTTAGAGTAATTATAGTAAGCAATATGATATTTTCTAGTTGTGTTTTATAACATAATGCATCAGATATGATCACTTAGTTTTCTGTGACCATGGTTAATGGGGATGACCTCTCGTGACTTCGCATCCCACTAATTTCTTTCAGTGAATGTTTTGAAACTTCATATTTTGCATTTTAATGGATATGTGTTTTTTTTTACTTAGTTTTAAATTATATGTCTTCTGGGATGAATTGTTAGGTAATTTTGTCATTTAAATCTCTTTTTCTGTAATAATACATGTACGTATAGATGTTTTCATTTTAAACTAATAAGCAATGGTGAATTTCAGGTTTGATCATGGGGACTCAGAAATCTTATGCTATTGAAGTTTTAATATAATGGTGTTTACATAGGTTTGCTATCGGAACTGAATTAGTACCGTGGTTCCTGTAAGAATGAAACATTTTTACATTAATCGTATAGTTAAGTTTATATCCATATTCATTATTGAAATAGTCATGAGGAAACATATGGTGGTAGTTTTGGAATCCTCCCCACAAGCTGCAAACGAAACAAGATTTTCTCAGGGGTTGATCCGCTTGTCAGAAGTGTGCATGCCCCCTTTGTGTGTAGGCTGTTCACAAACTATGTGGGATTCAAAATATCACAGTTCAGAAGCATTTGAGCAAGGCAAAATACAGGCCATAACTGATCAACCTACATGTAGCTAGAAACAATAATTGGTATGAAAAACTAACTACAATTGTCAATATATAGTACCTGAAATAAGTTTTCGTCCGTCGAGTCGACTAAGGCCACTCTCGTCATCCGTGAGTTGGAGGGGCTGGTTCTGCTTTGTGCGTGCGCAGGTGGCTGATAAGGCCAATCTTTATACGGAAGGGTCGGTTGTAGAAGGAACGCAATGATTTGGACATCTCCAGGAGGGTTTTCTGGCTTGCCTTTTCAGCTCTGCTGCTGCTGACATGCTAGATTCTCACAGCTTGTAGCCTTTGTGCAGGTAGGTCCATCAAGTGACTCGATTGCTGGCTTTTGCTCCAATGAATCAGGATTTATGTTGAACGCTTTCAATACAGCATTCATATTGTCTTTAAAGCGTTTCTTATGACCTCCGTGTGATCGCTGTCCTTGCTGTAGCTCGCCATAGAAGAGACTCTTAGGCAGCCGGTGGTCTGGCATGCGAACAACATGTCCTGCCTAGCGTAGCAGGGACTGAATCAGGATGGTATGGATGCTGGGGAGACCTGCTTGGGCGAGTACCTCAGTGTCTGGGACCTTGTCATGCCACTGATATTGATGATTTGCCCGTCCAAGTTTCGCATGCGTAAAGAATGCGAAAAGTAGTGTGGGGAGCATAAATGCTATCTGGGCCTTTAGTTTGGTCGTCGTTATGTTGTTGCTTCTTCTAATCCAGACTTTAGCATACAGTCTACCAAATGTTCCGCTGGCTTTGGCAATGCAGAGGTTCATCTCGTCGTCAATGGTGACGTTCTGAGATAGTGTGCTGCCAAGATAGGTAAACTTGTTCCCTACCTTGAGTTTGTGGCTGTTGACAGTGTTATTGAGCTCAGTATAGGGCTTTCCTTGGGCAGGCTGATGCTATACTTCCGTCTTCCTAGTACTTTTGTTGACACCAAAGCTTGTGCAGGACCTGGAGAACATGTCAACGCTTTGTTGCAGGTTGGCTTCTGAGTTTTGTACATCACAAATGAATTAAAAATTCAGACATTTTGTCAATATTGCAGAGATTTTCAGATTGTAACTTCACTCATAATTTCATTGACAAATATCAGCAAGCACCAATACAATACCTCACTGACAATTAGACACTTATTGATCTTAAATGTAATTTGTTCAAAGTTTTTTTTTATACATTTTAACATGTTTTCAGTAAAACCTATAAATTCCTTTTCTAATTGCTCAAATTTTATTGTTCATTTTTTATACAGAACTTTCTTTTCATGTCCTTTTAAATCCATTTTCTTATGTTATGAATTCACTCAAGTTCTGACCTGAAAATGAAATAGAAGAAAATTCTTAACAAAATACAGTGCTGAAACGGTTGAATGACGCGTAATTAATTACCGGTGTAAATTAAAAATCTTGATGCTAAGTCATTGTTAGAGATGATTTTTTGTTTATTGTGAATTACTTTGCAGCATGGGATTAGTATTATGTATTATCTAGTGCTTTACAGAATGTGTATTTTTATGTATATTTAATTTAAATGCTTGTCTGTTATTTGTTTAGAAAAAAAAAAGTTTTATGCCATTACAAGCTATTAAATTGTAACATTGTTTACTGGACTTGACCTTGTCCAGAATTAAGTCCAGTTATTTTTTGTCTGATCGACTTTTTATTTGTTTAATTTCATTGATGTAAATAATTAATAATAGCTTCATTATCCTCTATGTGTATGCGCTCAATCGCTGAATTATTATTCATGTATACATGTTGATTTAGGTCAAGGTTTTGGAGATTCCAAATTTAATTTTATAGAGTATTATATTTTAAATAAACAAGGCTCATTAAATCATTCAAGAAACACATATTGCTCATTAATAATGCACTATTTTAATTTCAGACCACTACAGAACATTATAAGTCTTTTAGTTAAATCACATGTTGATATTACCATTCATGTAGTAGGATAAGTGACATCAAGATTTTCAAGATGGCCACTGTAGGGGTCATAATGGTTAACCGAGCAGCACCATTTTCATATAGGACCAACTAGACCATTGTACAACACAAACCATTCCCGGAATTTGGGCGCTAAAAATCATATTTTCAATGTGACAAGTCATAATTTGACAGTTATGAAATGAGCTGAAATCCGTGACGAGAGTTCAAAGTCAATAGGGCAAAAGGGAGACAAATCCTGATAATAAAAAACTTGCATTTCTTCCAAGCACACAATTGATATTTTTTTGCTTTTATTGGGTCGATTTTCTTGTTCACTTCATGAACTGATTTCTTCTGAATTGATTTAAAATTTAGATCACAGATAAGTTACAAAATTAGGTCTGTTGGATTCAATATAAAGAAGTAAAAATATCCCTGGCACATCATGGTATATGTTGTTCAATCTCGATATGATCTCGGATGATCAATATAAATCCAAATTTGTCATCATATATTGCCCAGCAGATAAGTGTCATGCTACTCAATCTACATATGATTTCAAGTGATACGTACACAGATCTGTCATTACAGAATGTCCAATAGATCAGTGTATATACTACTCAATCTACATATGATTTCAAGTGATACGTACACAAATCTGTCATCAAAGAATGTCCAATAAATCAGTGTATATACTACTTAATCTACATATGATTTCAAGTAATACGTACACAAATCTGTCATCACAGAATGTCCAATAGATCAATGTATATACTACTCAATCTACATATGATTTAAAGTGATACGTACACAAATCTGTCATCACAGAATGTCCAATAGATCAATGTATATACTACTCAATCTACATATGATTTAAAGTGATACGTACACAAATCTGTCATCACAGAATGTCCAATAGATCAGAGTATATGCTACTCAATCTACATATGATTTCAAGTGAACACCAACAGATCTGTGTTTACAGAATGAACAGCAGATCAGGTCTATGTTGCTCAGCATAGACTCCTATCTACTGCCATTATATCCCATCTTGTACTTCTGGGACTTGTGCTACATTCTACAGTATGAAACAATAATGCCAAAGTAAGGCAGCAAACACTATTGCAATCTTATTGTACCTTTTTAATCTTCAAATATATTTTGATAGCTTTAGTGATACTAACAGTTTAAAACTAGCTTTAAGGGCTTTCTGTCAATGAAGAAGAAGCTGTCGTATTTCCTGACTAGCTACCATCTATCATAATGTAAGTACTAATTGTGATTGTTCACACAGGTCCTGTTTACACGTGAAATTTTGGTGCAAGCATCTGCAGCAAGATGGTCAGTGGTTGTACCTTTGCTTTATGTATCAGTTAAAATGTATGCAACAATAACATTAAATCTTGCAAACGTACCATAAAAATGTAATTAACACAAAGTTTACAACTGGGGGAGGTAGGAAATTACTACAGCTTGAAAAATGTTGCATTTTCGCATGTAAATTCACTTTTCACTGGATGTAAACATCCTTATTTAAGGCTGGATAATATGTAATCTATAAATTCAATGTGAAATTCCCATCAAGGGAACTAAACCCAAGCAGCAGATTGACTACTAATCCATGCAGTTCTGTCTCCTTGCACCAAGAAAGTTAACTGATTTGTAAATCAAAAGTATTTCCCTAACATCATCTGTTTGAATAAGAATAATGATAGCAGGTACCGTGATTTCATTTCCATGGAAATGCAAGTTAATCTTGCAAACATGCAATTACAAAAACGTCGTCAAGGAAACAAATCAAAACAATTTTTTATCCTGCTCATAAAGACAACTCCCTTTAAATACTTTTTGGGTGTTTCATTATTTATGTTTTCTTTTTTAAAAATAAATTTTACAGGTACACAGCCACACACGTTTAGGTTTTTTGTTTCTCAATACGACTTTAACTTGATTATATTTGACATGCTTTAACTGGATTGCAATTAATAACTATTATGAAGAGAGAGGATTCTCCGCCAATTTATTATGCAGAGAAAGTCTGGAGTTGTTGTTTAGACATTTTCTATCATAACCTTCTTCTCGTGTCTAGTTACGAGAAGGAAGAAAGTTCAGCATTCATAAGAATAAGGTGTCACTTATGATGGTGTAGATACGGTTACATCTTTTTGTGGAGAAGCTTTGGGTACGAGAAGGTACCAAGAATCTGTAAGAAATAGACATGACACTCTTCTGAGCCTGGAATCTCACTTTATATATATATATATATATATATATATATATATATATATATATATATATATATATATATATATATATATATATATATATATATATATATATATATATATTCTAAATATACATGTAAATTTATTTATGTTGAAACTACATACAATACATATTACAATACTTATTAAATAGTTCTTTCTTCCACAATCTAGTATTTCATTTGTCCATTCATTTTCTGCATTTTTGAATACAAGTGATTTAAATATTCAAAGAGCCTAAAATTCAATAACTGTAATAAATGTATTTTTTTTATTTATTATAAGGTAACGACCTGAAAAAGATCGGTGAGTGTTATACTTATTATTTAAAGTATTTATATTTATTCTCAATTAAATTATAACATGAAGTTAGTACTTATTTCAAACAAATACTAATGAACATCGAAGCTGTAAAATATTTCATTACATTATGATTGTGGAAGAAGGAAACTCAATAATATTATATTATAAATAAAATGAACATCAATTCAGTACAATATTCAATCAGTAAAATATTTCATATTAGAAAAGAGAACTCACTATTACATTATATTGATAAAAAAAAATAATTCAGAAGAATACCACAACTCACTATAAAATCTTTAACTTTCAAAAGCGAGTATAAAGCATAATTTTCTTACCTGTAAGAAATAGACATGACACTCTTATGAGCCTGGAATCACACTGAGAATAACCAGTCCAGAGCCTATTTTTATATCTTGAAAGCTGGCAATCATCAGTATTTCATCCGAGGTCAAAAGATGTCTGTCCAAAAATCACGCGTGCTTCTTGCGTGCTAGTCAAGGACAGCTTTAACTTTATATCAAGTTTAGGGGGAGAGAGAGTGTAAGTCCGTGGTCAGTATTTTTCCTAAGTAAGTCATTCACATTGCGAACTCTTAAACTCAATTAATTCCCTAGAGTGATTATCAATAACTTTGTTCCTAACATCACAACGCAATTTAATAAGGTTTTATTGACCGAACCGCTAGATAGCACGTTATTCGAGACTTTTTATCTGTTGTTGAACTATCGAACTCGGCTATTAATTAGGTTTTTTCCATTACCAATTCAAGCTGAGGAAACAATAATAATTCTTAATCTAAATTCATTTCAATGTCATATTATATTCAGGATATGAATTATTGATTGGGCCATGCTTCTCTTACAATCCAAATCAATATCATAGCTCTCTCTTAAATTTGGAATTTGGAGGGTTTGCCTTTCACTAACTTATAAATTGCAATATATTCTATACAAGATACTGTTATCGTTTCTTTCTTTTAAAATTGTTATCTTGATATAACTATTTCTTTAAGTTACAGAAAACAATTTTATACCCATTAATCAATGCTTCATTTTCTGTCTTTCGTAACCAAACAAGCATGATATGTAAGATGCGTCAGATTTATCTTTTAGAAAATACCAAAAAAATAACACAATTTTGCTAGTGACACGTGCCTCCCACGGTAATATTTCTAGTACCGGAGAAGATGGACAATAATACTTTTGAAAGCTCTAAGCCCCTTGTCATAATCCCGACGGTCTAGTTTTATTAATAGTTCAATGTGGAAGGTATAACAAATTAATAAAATATATCAAATGTATTCAATAATTTTATCGACAAATTTCTCAATAGCAATTTTTTTCGAACAATTACAGTTAATGGTCTTTTTACAGTTGCCAGTTACTATTTCATCATATAAAATTAAATGTCATAAATGAGTTTTTCCTTTCGGCGTTGTCTCTGTTACTAATCTGTCAATCGCTGTTCTCTTTAGTATTTCCGGTACCCTTGACTACGTTCTTTCCTAGCCCTTCAAGATCCGTCCTTCTGACTCTTGTGGTACTCTCTTTCACGTGCTCTTTCCAGTATTACGACTCCACACAAAACTGCTGACGCCACACCAAATGTCTCCACGACTCTTTCTTCGTCTCTTATCCTTGCATGTCGAGTCTAACACCTACGAAGAAAGTTTCTCAAGAAGACTTTTGACGAGCGCACAAATTCGGCTACTAGGAGTACAGTCTAATGCATCTCAACTTCTCTACGATTCAATTCACCCCTGGCGAGGTTCACGCATATACTCATTGAAAAATGGATTTAGTCCAAACATAAGTGGTTGCTAATTGAGACTGCATCCTGGATCTGAATTCTCAGTTTTAATTGGATACGGTCTGGTCTCTTTGAAAACTGCCCTGGGGTAATTGAGCAATTACTTGTTATCTTGGGTTTCCGGTCCCCCAGGCCCGAACATTGCTTCGAAGACAGTCATGACATCATTGACTGATTGAAAAATAAACTTAGGAGTCTCGACTTGGTCGGCTTGGTGGTAGAATTCTTTGGGTCCAGAATCGGGTCTATAGTTATAATCTTGCATAATACGTATTGACTTTATGCCCGGTGAACTTAACTACGAGTTAACTATAGGAAGATATGTGTATACATGAAGCTTGAATCATCAGGAAATTGTCCCCACAACGTGACAGCCAGCAAGCGTTAAAAGTGATGAAAAACAAAAATTAAAATGTTACTGATAAAAACGGAAGTGTTTACTTCACCAGGAAAAACTGTATGTAAGAATTATACTGGTTTTATTCTAATAATACAATATATTTTCAAGCAACCGTATTTCTCGCATAAGCCCAACAAGGCAAACCATGTAAAAAAAAATGAGAAGTGTATGGATGGATTTTTAACAGGACAAATTTTCCCACAGTTCTTTTAAAATGGGTATTGACTTATCATCAATTAGCTCCTATCTTTAGAGGGATATGGTATAATCACAAACCAAAAATAAACTGCTCTTGTAGACCTATCATATTGTAAAATATGAGAATTTTTTTTCATTTTGAAAGCTGTACAGGCATTATGGTTGTTTGATTTTAATGGCATTTTTAACACATTACTGGTTGTATTATGCCAAATAAAACGTGAGCTTAAGTGTTTTTCCCAAAGAGACACAGAGGCAGGTTGGCATGGGCAGGAATCAAACCCATAACCTCTGGATAGGCTCCAATGTTTTTTCCAAATGAGAAACTGTACAATCTTTAAAAAGTAAAGAAAACCAGCATGTTCACATGCTGATATTTACATATCAGTGTACAGGTATTTTATTTTGGGGTTTTAATCAAAGTTTAGACCAATGCGCTGTTACATGAAATATACTGTTCACAATGGCATACCGTACAGGCATTTACTTGATGGAACAAATTAAATTCCAGAAGTACACTGAAAATTTAACATGAATGAGGCTGTATCTTTCTAGTGTGGCTGTGTCATTTGAACGCTGTTGATGATAGACTTTACATACTCATATCAAACAAATGTCAAGTACATATTGATGATGCACATCACAGCAAATTTAATCTCGAAATCAAAAGACTAATTATACAGCCTCAATGGGTACAATTAGTAGGACAAATACTGCACATACATTTTTTTATATAAAAGCAGATTTATACCCATGGTTAATTTATGAATTCACATCCCCACACCCTTTACCTCATTAAAAATCTGAGCTATCAACTTCAGTTGTCTTTACGTTCTTATTTGTTTTCCATCAAGCATACATGGGTGTTCAGTCGTTTATATAATTTATACAATCATGTCGTATATGTTGCCTTCAGTTCCGTCCAGTTCCTATCTTATTAGAACGACGGAAGAATCAAGTTTACTGAATTGCCCTGCATCCGTCGTTCTCCTTGCGTCGTTAGGCGATTAAAATGTGCTATTTTAATGTAAATATTTTCACAAACTGCTTGTTTATTCTACCTAATTATAGCCAATTTGATACGTTATATCCATACATCAAGGGTATTATAATCACCATCAAACACGGACAAATTTTTCAAACCAAATAAAGAGTAAACCAAGTTGGAACACGCTGACAGAACGAAAGTATTCCAACCTAAAGATCTTTCAAAACGTAATTCAAATATGGTCGCCGTTACTAAAAAGTTGACTTCAGAAGACAAGGGGGAAAAACTCTTGAAGTCTTCTTAAAATTAATTAGACTGAGCATTCGAGTAGCACACCTTTCTTTACTTATTCTAAAATATACTATGAAACTGCTGCATCTGCAGTAACTACGAATACTGCCACATCAGAAAGAGCACAACGTGAACATGGAAATGGTTAATGATAGTCGGAAAGCGATACCAACTCCAAATTGCTTTTTTTTTTTTCAAGGCCACCTATATCACTGAGGGAAAAAAAAGATGCTTCTGAATGATTATGAAATCAAATAAAACTCAGATCACTCTATTATAATATGCGTATTGGTGCTTTCTTATCCATACCAAAATAACTCAAGACAAACATATATTGGGGTGGGGTGGGAAGGTAATTGTACTCTATTTAATAGAAATCCTAATGAAATTCCAAAATGCATCATTAAAAATCCATTTTCTTATATCATTCTCTTTCAAATTTCTTCATTGATATGTGTTTTCTTGTTTCTTCTCTTTCTTTCTCCTTTTTGAATTTCTTCACTCCAAATTGCTCTTCTGCTTTTCCTTGTGAACGCTCAAAAATGTTTTCTTTTTCCTGGGACACTGAAAACCAATGAATTGATAGTAGCTGCTATTACAACGACACTAACACTGCCACAACAACAACAGCAACAAAAATAACAACTACAAGGTCAAAGATAATGACCATAACAACAAACGTTGCAATAGTTACAATTACAGTGACAATGACCAAAACAACAATAGTAACAATAATTACCAGTGCAATAACAATGACCAAAACAACAATAGTAACAATAATTACCAGTGCAATAACAATGACCAAAACAACAATAGTAACAATAATTACCAGTGCAATAACAATGACCAAAACAACAATAGTAACAATAATTACCAGTGCAATAACAATGACCAAAACAACAATAGTAACAATAATTACCAGTGCAATAACAATGACCAAAACAACAATAGTAACAATAATTACAAGTGCAATAACAATGACCAAAACAACAATAGTAACAATAATTACCAGTGCATTGACAAAATGAATACAACCATAACATTAGCAATAATTACAAGAATAATGACAATGACCACGGCAGCAGCAGCAATAATTACAGCTACAATTACTACAGCCTAATATCTAACATACTCAAATTTCTTTAAATAGGATTTGCTAATATTTATCTAACGCACATATACACAAGCAATCGATCATATGGGTTTATGCGATGTAATGTGATTTATGATTTTCAGTCATATCGCTACGATGTCTGCAGTGTGGCAGTTTATAGTGATGTAGTGACACCAGGCCGACCAGTCCTAGCACTAACCTCTTAATGCTGAACGTCAAGCAAGGCAGCTGTTAATACCATTTTTTGTAAGTCTTTGGAATCACTCAACCAGGGATATAACCCACGACCTCCCGCATGCGAAGCGGACGCTCTAACCACTAGGCCACAGGAGCGGTTTTTGGATTTATGAATACAATGCATATAGCTTCTTGTGAAATATGAGTTACGCTCCAATGCATCGTTGAAGCGTTGGTTTGTAATCGGTACATAATTCAGTTAATTAGTTAAGGATTTTTTTTACTACTAAAATCATATTTTGCCAACTTAAATGTAACTTTGTAACACATGCATTTAAATATAAATTATTGAATAATTGTTCATATAGATTTTTCAAACTAATCATATTAATATTATGCACTAATAGAAATTGAGATAAAAGGAAACAATTTTATAATTTCATTTAAATGAAATTTATTAAATATTTATTTAAAATTTTTACTTGAAATGGAGAAATATAGTGTGTGTATGTGTGTGTGATATTAGATTTTTAACCTATCTTCAAAAATGTTCAGTCATTTTGCTATGATGTCTCCATTTTTACAGTTTATGTTGATATCTAGCACTGGGTCATGATGATGCCGACATGTAGCATGATGTCCCACCCAGTCACATTATCCTGACACCAGGCCGACAAGTTCTAACACTAGCCTTTAATACTGAACGCCTAGCGAGGTAGCTGTTAGTACCATTTTTATAAGTCTTTGGTATGCCTCGGCAGGAATTCCAACCACAACCTCCCACATCCGAGGAAAATATAGCAAAGTGAATGTGAAACCACCATAATATTGCAAACGCAATATAACAACTTTATATATATATATATATATATATATATATATATATATATATATATATATATATATATATATATATATATATATACATATATATACATACATACATATATATATATATATATATATATATATATATATATACATATATATACATACATACATATATATATATATATATATATATATATATTTTTTTTTTTTTTCAGGAAGAGGACACGTATGTAAATTACATCAAAATTTCATTATCTTGTTAACTCCCAGATAAAAAGAATGTTTTATTTAAAGACTTCAAACGAGAGATGAACAATTTTTTTCTAGGCCTCCGTGGATATATAAACAAATTCGCCAAAACGGTCATCTTTTAACAGGGTCACCTGGTCACAACAACCATTCCCGTTTACCACATGAAACAAAAGTAATGTTTTAAACTGCTTTCTGCGGTCATCGACCAGGTCTTTCCTAGCCAAACTGTGGTTACTTACTTTCGCTATGGTCACTCGAGCGTATAAGCGTACTAACTTACGATACGGCCAAACAATTTACCGTTTGTTAATTTCAACTTATCATATTTGCATGCTAAACACGTGTTTGTTGGTATGGTGGGGGTATGGTTGATTCCAGGTGTGTTACAATTTCATAACTTGCTGACCCGTGTACGATTCCCAGTGGAGTATTAATAAACAATTTATAACATTTCGGACAATAACGGTTTTTATAGTTAGAAGAGTACGCTCGTATAAAATGAAATTTTGTGAGCTCATCAGATAGACTAAACAACAATTGTGTCCGAAATCCAGTATATTCAAACGGTACTCTGCATTTAAGAAACTCTCATTACTCACCTAGCAAACGTTATTGGGGTATTGATGTATTTTTAAATTTATGTTACAAATAAAACGATATGAGTTTAAGTAAAGTTTAAATTCTTCAGGAAAGTCTGGGTGTCATTGCGAATTTCAATCACAGCATGCTGACAAAATTAGTTACACTTTTCTATAATGATAAAAAACATAGGCTAATATTGTAATCTATAATTTGGCATCCAAACCTATATGACATCTTAAATTTAATACAGTATGGTATACATAAAATAAAGTGGTTCTAATAATAATTATTGCAACATAGTTCTCACAAAGATGTAAAGATGCCTAAGATTTACGGTCTTTTATTATGATGATACCATTCACTAAGCTAGTCTTAATGATGGCGTCAAAAGAATGGCCCATTGACAGCTCTAAAGCATCATTTTAAGAATACCAAATTATTTTCACAAAGGATGAGTAATTTTTCGAATGTACTTTCTTATCTTTACTTATCAAATGGACAAGCTTTAACAATGAAAACTAACCTTAAAAGACGCACTTTTTGCACTTGTTATTTTGATATTTACTGTTCTACAGAGAATAGTTCCAGAACATCTCCGAGTGCATGGTGTCATCAAGTTCTATTATCTGGAAAGTGTTGAATTCAGTTTCACTGACTGGGGTAAAGAACATGCTGAACAATATTTTAACATGATGTAAATAACAAAGTTCATTAAGCCATTACGAATTAGATCACAATTGTTAGTTCCGGTTCAATACGAATGTAGTCCCAGTCTATTTTTTGAGCATTTTTTTTTGTTCAATCTCCTTTTGCTGATGATACAGGATTTAGATTTAGACATTTATGGTATGGATTTAAAGGCAACTGTTTATTCTTAATAATATGAGCTTAAGGTGTGCCTATCTGTGGAGAGGGGGAGGGCGTTTTTTCTGCGATATTGCACATTAAGTACTAAGGACTTGGAGATGATCCGGAAGTGAAATCTGTACTCCATTACACATTGCTTTGTTGACAGTCCAGCCTCTCAAAGAAATGCCGGTCAACCTATGACAAGAACTTCCCTGTGAAGTTATCTTTGAAGATTAACATAGGATTTGTATTAATTGGCACACGGTGTAAAGTTCAGTACTGAAAAAACAAATGATACGATTACATAGGAACATTAATTTTCATCTGAGTTCATTAGCCACTTGCGACATGCAGGAAAGCGCGTCGGACCTAGTCTACATCATATAAGCTCAAAATGGGTCTGTAACAACAATTAATTAATTATTCACAATGAATATTTCAATTTTTGTGACATACAAGAAATTTGGCAATACTTTCTAGTTACGTATTTAGTTTTGAAATTTATATTTAAATTGTGAGCACATATAATTCACTTTTCCCTGAGAAATTACGTACCAACATTTTAGCTCTTCAGAGGCCACCATGTTCTTTATGTCAAATACGGAGGTATCTGTTTTTAACTAATTATTTAAATCTTCGATATTAGAACTCCTTTGTCTGTTGTCGTCATAAATTTGAGACTAACTGCAATAAAGAAATGTACATGTATAACCCTTACAAACGTTGACGCAAACATTACATCTATCGACAGTATTGGTCAATTGGAGGAGACCAAAAGAACGTTTGTCATATCCCTATGGGAGAGGTGGGTTGTTATTTTATCATATGTTGTCCAATTAGTTGCAGCGGCATGATACATATTTGATTTAATACATTTTACAAACCGGCATCCACCAAACCCCTACCCTTAATGGATGCTCTCTTAGAGTGCCACAACAGTTTATCTACATTTATTCAGTTCATTTCTAGTGAATGAAAATATATATTAAAATTACGAATGTAAAAAAAATCATATTGAAAACTTTTCAGTAATAACTACATGGAAACCCAAAGACTATCGCGTTTGCACCTGTCTACGATAATAACTGAATGCAATCGTCGACCACTTCAGGTATTTAGTGAATGTGGCGCTCTACAGTTTCGTATTTAGCATAAGGATACAATTTTAAACAAAACGAATTTCCACGGGTTTTCTCAATAGTTATACTGTCTATTTAAAAAAGATTTTATATATCTTGGATATTGTTCAAAGAACCTTTAATTCCATTTTTATGGTGTATAGTTGATGGATGTAATATGGGTTATAGAATATACTGATTGGCCGTACTCCAAATGTGCAACTTTCAAAAAGGTGCTAGCTCCACTTGCTCATTTTCACCTCTCGAACTTCAGAGGTAAATTGTAAAAAAGGAGCCAATAACTTTTAACATTTTATATATTTGGTAATTCATTCTTTGCACTTTCAGAAGCTGGTATTGTTTAGTCTGGCAAAATTAATTTTTACCGTTTTAATAGATTCCAAGGATAGTGAACTTTAGACAAATTCATGTTGATTTTTGGAGCACAATGGAGCAGTCATTTCAGTTAGCAGTGTGCTACGATCATTTACAATTTCCAAAAGTATAATATCTAAAGAAATGTGAGCCACATTACATCAATGTTGCATAGAGGTATGCCAACATTCTCTCCACTGTGCATGTTTTAAATAAAACAAGTTCACCTTATATTCATCACTTTCTCAAAAGCGCACCGACGATATTTACAGTACTGTTCAACAGTCTCCTGTTCGTTTCCATATGGATTTTTTCTCACCTACAATAATTTCTAACCAAATGTATTATATTCATGGGTAGGGACGTAGTTATACGTTGATAAGTCAAAGGTATATCGGATCACAGTTGTAAGCTTCGAAAACGTTAACAAATTGATATAATTTAAAAATGCTTCAGATTCTTTGGAGAGGAGGTCCTCGTTTACACAACTGTTGAAATATGTAGGATACTACGCTCATGATATTAAAACTGAATTCATATTCTCTACCCTGTATTATAAGTTAAAATTTCAAACTTCTTATATGTATTATAATTATTGACTTTTATAAACTTTGAAATAAACCATTTTCTCTGGTAAGCATCTATTTGCAACTTCTACGTTCTTTCATTTCTAACTTAATTTTATAGTGCTATACTAATTGTTTTACCTGTTTCTGATTTTAGTCAGTGTGTCATTGTACTGTGCTATTGATGGGTTTATAAATATGAAACACATTTCACATGCACAGCAAATGAATTAAAGAAGAAAACTCTCTTTCAGGTGTAATTGTGGACTTTGGTAATTCGTACAACAACGGATGTTGTTTTCGTGACCTATGCATGACAGCATATTAATGGGGTTATTGATACAGCAAAAAAATAAGCAAATAAATAAACAACTTTTCCCAGAAATTTTATGACACCTTCGTGGTTTGAACACCTGTTCTAAAGGCCTAAACTATCTAACACAGTGATACTGATAAATCACGCCAAAAACAACACATACATGTACAATATTGTTTTATTTTATTTTTGTGTTGGAAAATACATCGGCTTTACACACACTCACACACACACACACACACACACACACACACACACATATATATATATATATATATATATATATATATATATATATATATATATATATATATATATATATATATATATATATATATATACATACATACATACATACATACATACATACATACATACATACATACATACATACATACGAATCATTTAACTGTATTGATATCATAAAAAATGATAAATTACACTGTGCTACAACTCACACTATCTACTAGATCTTCAGATGTCCTGATTTGATCTATGGCATAAAGCATATTTTATTTCAACTTAATTTTCAAATATTATATATGAAGACATCGGCATACAGCATATAGACAATTTGCTAGGTGTTGTTGGCAATTGCCGGGCGAGGAAATGACGTCATCATTCCATCATGCGTTATTCAGAGGATGCACACTGCCTTTCCTGATCAAAACCTGAACTACACTGGCTTTTTTGAGGCTGACAAAGATTGAACCAGCTAAGAAGATTTTGAGTAGCAATATCCTTATCAGGCCTCTCATACAGACTACATAATGGTGGTGGTACATCTACCAGAAGTTTTACTCCATCGTTCATGTGAGGCACCAGTCCGATTCTGAATGCTGTTTTCATCACTTTCAACATAATCTGCAAATTAAAGTAACTTTCATATGCATTATATTGTACAAAGCAAACACTGCAACCTTTATTAAAAGGTTATACATGAA
Organism: Potamilus streckersoni; assembly: GCA_016746295.1. NCBI lineage: Eukaryota > Metazoa > Mollusca > Bivalvia > Unionida > Unionidae > Potamilus > Potamilus streckersoni. Next base: position 73,168 of record JAEAOA010000052.1, on the reverse strand, counting down.
TTAAAAATATTTGTCTTCACAATTGCTTGTATATTTGTATTTTTACCACAGGCAAATTCATGACCTTTAAAATTAAATGAGTGTCAACTTTAGCAAATGTTTTGCCTTTACTGTTAGACTATAATAATAATATGGGTATTTACATGTGGTGCAACAGTATTCATATCTCTACGTGATGTATTCCTTTGTATTCATTAATTACAAATAATTTTCTTACCATATGTTGAGTCAACCATGATTTTCCTCACAGTGTATAGTCTCATTTCGTATACTTTGGATACACTATTTTATATCTGGCTCTCCCATCCTTATTGCATGATTGTTCTCTTTGGCTGTTTTCATTAAAATGCAATGTAGCTTACCAAAGCCTATATAAAATTAAATAAAGATGCAAAATACATTAATTTTATCAAACACCAGATAATTTTGTATAGATACTTTATTTGCAAACATTTCAAAACACTAAAAACTGTTATACAATTTTGCATTGCAGGATATTGAATGCTCTGATCCTTATATATATATATATATATATATATATATATATATATATATATATATATATATATATATATATATATATATATATATATATATATATATATATATATATGAGTTAATTTGGAGATTAATATACTGGACTATAAATAAAACACCGAGAAACCTGAATTAGTATCTTTTTTGTGTGCAATAATTAAACATTTACCTTGATAGCTTTCCATGATAGTATAAGCCAATTATCTTAGTGAAAAATGATTGATTGCAGTGTGGCATCGCTCCAGTGCTGAACTTAGTTGTCCGGATGACAGAAGTGGTACATCTTTTCTCATTTGTCTGCTGGTCACAATCTCATCAAGCTTTTTAAATACTTTAGATCCTATAAAATATAAACATATTCATCAAAGTTTGGTTTTACGCTATCCTGCATGAAAATTGAAGTGTGCAGTAACAAACATATATCTAAATTCAATACATTACTCAATTCAGTTAAATCATAATGACTCGTAGTCCATAAGATGCTTTTGTATACCAAGCATATTTGATCCATATGAAATAGATATACTAATTGAACAAACGTGATGGACCTAAACAACTGTTGCCAAGAGTACAATGAACCAATTTTTACCTGGTTTCAACCACTTTTTATCTCTTTCTCTTACCTCCAAAGTACCATGTTCACATGATACAAATAAATCACCATGGCCAGGATGCACATTACAGACTGCCACTTTTCCAGCATTAATTATTTGTTTTGGTCAGGCGATTCTGCTGCAGTCCAATGCAGGTTGCTGACCAAACCCTTTATCCATGGAGTTATATCTGAACAGTCGTTTTCTTTTGGTAAGGCAAAGATTTTCTTTTTTATTCCTGTATGTAGAAACAGACATTAAAATCACCATAAATATTTGTTTTAAAAACTCCTTTCGCAGTTCAATATGAATTTTTAAACACATCCTTTTTTACCAACTGAATGAAAAAATGTTATATTATGAATAATTAAAACTACTCTAAATTAAACCACCTACATTGGGTATGACAATGAAATACATTTGTAGACCTTCTAAATCTACCAGCAGAATTTCTATTCACAAGGTCAAAGAAAGTTGAGGGCAAGATGACATTTCTGGCAATATTTATTAAACGTTTATATCTCACTTCTTTATTTCTTAGATATTAACTGCATTTGTTATGAAAACTATGAAACAAAAACGTTCTATGTGGTACAAATGGAATTGATATGGTGACTGATCTGTTGAATATCATAGATAAAATAATATGGTAATTGTCATTAAAAAATCACCTGTGCTGCATGTCATTAAAAAATCACCTGTGCTGCATGTCATTAAAAAATCACCTGTGCTGCTTCCTGCTTTGAATAGCCTCTTCTTATTTTCTTTGGCGGTGACACTTTACAAGTTACAAGTTTCTCTGATGGTGACAATATTTCTAGCCTGCACAACAGTTGATGTTTTGGTGGTGAAGGTCCTGATATATTTGCAGTTACATTAGCTTGATAGTCAGTTTCATCACAGGAGTCCCCATTTTATCAATAAAGAACGACGAAATTTCTGACAACATGAAATCAACTTACTGGTATTTTAAATTAACACAAGGAGTACAAGCGGGGCAACAACCCTCTGCTATGTTAAATTTTTCTCACGTGTCTTTTATCGCTTCAGACTCGCAAGAAGACTGTAAAACTACACACATCAATTCAAAAAACAGTAACTTACCAACGCATCACTCTCGAACGACCATTGCATGAATCCAATCCGGCAAATCGACCTTTATTTTCACCATTATGGTCACAAGCCCTGCCAAACAGAACTCACTGCAGGTAAAAGGCCATTTCTACCACAGTTAAATAACGTCATGAAACTAATTTCACAAAATAAAATTTGTAACTTCTTTTTTTATTTCAGATTTTTCATTTGATAATTATTGTATCAATTTCCAGAAGAGAAATAAGTAGTTTAAGTTTGCAACGTACAAATAACGATTGATGACGTCACCACATCTCAACTATTAAAACCTAGACGGATGCTGGACCCAGAAAATTGATAAATGAGATGTCTCAAACCCTTGCATTATTTATTCATTATTTATCAGACTCTGTAACAACTGGGTCACAGTGGCACACACACACGCGCGCGCGCGAGAGAGAGAGAGAGAGAGAGAGAGAGAGAGAGAGAGAGAGAGAGAGAGAGAGAGAGAGAGAGAGAGATAACACAAAATACCAAAGTTATCAGTTTAAATGTGTATACAGTGCAAGGGCAGTCTGAACGCTATCATCAACTGTATGCATCCATTCATGTATGTGGAGAGTGAGAGCAATTTTTTATTTGCTTTTGAAAATAGTAGTTATATAATACTGTAGATTACATTTTCATGATGCAATCATTATTCTGAGCAACGTCAACTAATTGACCGAGTCAGCATTATTAAATTTTCCTAGTATTAAAAGAGAACGGATTCTGCGCCGTGTTCGGAAAGATTATTAGACTCTAACACATATTTACTGCAGGGTTGAAACTGCTAGAAATGTGCTACTTCCTGCATGAGTTCTGTTTGACAGATTGTGACAGGGTTTGTGACCGTAATGGTGAAAATAAAGCTTAATTCGCTGGTTTGGATTCATGCGATGGTTGTCCAAGAGTGATGGGTTGGTACGTTACCCTTTTCTATATTTATAACTTTTTTTGTAGTTTTGTAGTTTTCTTTCCAATCTATAGAAAAAAAAGAAAAAACAATCCGCGTGAGGATTGTGGCCATGTTTGCACTCCTTGTGGTAATTTATAATACCGGCAAAGTCTCACTGGACAGTTGGGGGGGGGCAAATTTTCACCAGACTATGACCTATTGCAGAAAAATAATAATAATGTTACATTGAAGATACAAAAAATAATAATTAATGATATATGTTGAAAGGATGCTTGTAAGATTCTGACTGAGGTATTTAGGTTAATTATTTATTATACAACTGGTGGTTTTTATACTGCCACCAAACCCTATTTTTTACATTCATATTTGTCAGGAAAGATTTATGTTGAACATTTCCTGTGACAAAGCGTCCAAAAGGATCAGTATGTATCTTTTTCATCTTTAAAACACCGTACACTAGTTCTAAAACAAATTAAAAAACCTTTCATCACCCTCAACCATCTAGATTTTTAGATATTTACCTCTATATCAGATATATATGAATACGTAAGCCAAGTCGGCTGCTCATTTTCAGCCCATGTTATGCATTTGATATCAAATGCTAGACTAGCGGTGACAGGCAGTCATAAGCAAGCCAACTCATTTTCAAGCCTAACTCAATGTAAATGCAAATCACATTACAGATTTAGATCGTGTGTGAATTTATAAATGCTAGGGTTGGGATAATTAGGCTCATGCCTTTCTACCTTAAAAATTAGGGGTCGTCACACATTGAATAAAAGGGACAGCATCGTCATCGAATTTGACTTTCTTTGGTTCCCTACCCATATTCTCAACCTCAAGTCTATATCCAAAATGAGAAGCATTATAGCGTGAAAGGAAAGGAGCCGAGGGCAGAAAATTCAGTCAGACCATGCCAGGCTTTTACTCTTTTGATTTTTACAAAATATGTCTACCTACGTCGAAGTGTTTGGTCTTTCAGGAAGGAAGGAATGGAAAACCCATCAGCATTTGTATTCCCATTTGTATTTGCTGCAAAACACCTGACCCTACTCCCCTTGCTTGTATCACCACGGTCTCCTATTGGCATAATTGTCATGATAAAACTTTTCAAACAAACTAATATGGAACTGAACACGTGCTTTGTTTATGTTTTGATAGAAACGGAAGTTAAGGTGTGTTTAAAATATGACGTCAAGCCATCTACACACTCCGAAAATTACCGAGCGACAAAATCAATTAGATGTGCAATAATTTCGTAAATATACCTAAACTTATTTCTCAGTTCTCATGGCGAATATTTCTATCGGGGTTTTTTTTATACCGCTTCCAGCTTTTATATTTTATTCTGCATTTGTGTGGCACTTTAACAATAGAACCATATTCGCTTACACATTACCAATGCTAAGGTCATTTGAGTCAAGTTTAATATGGATGAGTGCCAGATTATTCAGTAAGCACACATTCAAAATTACAAGTGCTTTAGAACTTAGAGATAACATACATTGGTTCGCTAACTGACTACCTGCCCAACATGAAACATCGTATCATGTAAAACAAGTCGTGATAATTTTTCTATGCATGCTAAATACAGCACAAAAAGGATTATTGAAATTTAGTCATGCAGAAATATTTGTCTCATTTCTACTTTATATATATGAAGTTTTAAATCTGATATCCATCTCATATAGAGATAGGACGTAATATCTAATATAATTTAAAAACAAAACTAGCAGGCTTGGTAAAGGAATAACAACTATAAAGAGGACGCAAGTTAGTTAATGTACTGAGAATATCCTTGAAAATGTGGCGTCGGATCAACTTGCTTTTTCTTGTGTTGTACTTCTTCACAGGTAAGCAAGCATGTACTTCTAGAATGGCACATCTATGTGATATATAAGTATGTTAAGTTCACAATATTGTAAAAGAGCATTATTTGAAAAATACCAATCAGATTAAAGCAGAACCTTTAGACAATTATATGTAATGAAGGATAGAGACACTGTATCAGTGAATGAGAGCAATGTGTAATTAAATAGGTAACTTTACCCAGGAAAAATATTAATCAAAATATAACAAGAGGTAAGAATAAATAACTTAAACATTTCTCGATATGTTTTATTTTAGATTGAGATGACTGTAGCTTTTAGGGGGATGATACTTCAGGGTTCATTTTTTTATGTTTGCCCAAGAAAATATTGTGACTTGAAAATTTTACGTTATGCATGGTGATGCCAAGCTTGGTCACTTTTGGGCCATTTAACCAAGTAAAATATATTAAAGATGGCGTCCTTAAAAAAAAAATATTACACAGAGACTAAAACAAGGAGTCTATCAACAAACATCACACACAGAGTTAAACAGAGAATCTATCAATGAACATTTCACACAGTAAAACATTGAGTATATCAATAAACATTGCACACAAAGTAAAACATGGAATATATATATATATATATATATATATATATATATATATATATATATATATATATATATATATATATATATATATATATATATACACACAGAGTATAACAGCAGATTTGAAAGATTTAGCACAACAATTCAAATCACAAACATACAAAAATACATACAGACAGACACACACACACACACATATATATATATATATATATATATATATATATATATATATATATATATATATATATATATATATATATATTGTTGCGTGGATATAAATATATCCAAGTGTAAAATATTTCAACGATGTATCCTATACTCGTTTAGAAATATGTCTTTCTACCTTTATTATGTTCTTTCCAAATATTAATAAGCTTCTTTATTGTACAGAAATTCATGACAGATTTATGATTGTTAATCTCACTATACCTGAAGTAATAAATGTCAAACTCAAAGTTAAAAGCACCCCGTAATCATTCCGGATTCAAGTATTTGAATGACCTTAGGCAAAATACAGAATGCAAATATCCATTGACCCATTTGATCAATGAAAATATTTGGCACCTTCAGTGCATCTGTTACTGTTGATATGATTTGTGTGTTACAGCCTTTATATTTTTTGGCTAGATGGCTGTTTGTATGTATTATGTCATTTTTTATTCTTTTCCTTGAATGACTGGGTAATATTATACTATATCCGAAAGTGACTCTATTATTCACTAAACATTGGCTTCTGTTTTCTATCCATTAGTCTAAAAGCTTGTAGAGGTTTGAAATAGTTATGGCTTTGCTATTGTTTACCACGTTCAGTTACTTTAGTGTAGTTTGTCCCCACGCGCAGTTATTTTAGTGTAGTTTGTCCCCACGCGCAGTCAGTGTTTACAGCCAGAGCTTAAGTCATTGATCGCTAGCTCCATTATAAAAAGCTGCTGGTGAACCTCCCTATTCTGTGGAGTTTGAAAATCTATTTATTTTGTTTTCTCACATCGATTCTGGTTGTTCACGAAAATTTGTGGTGCAGTTGATCTTGCTTGGTTCTTCGAGTTCAATTGTCTTTCCCATTTTTCAAATAAATTTCTTCGTATTATGCGAGGTTCGTGTCATAACAGTACGTCTTGATTGGATCCTGACGTGAATAAACAACACGATCGCAACAGCTACCTACATATTAAAACCAGGTTGTTCGATAACTCCCATGTTTGCCTAAGAAAACACATCGTAATCTTTATCACAAAAGCTACTTTACCCACAATCAATTTTAAAGAGACAATTAATTTGCTCATGTTTTCAAGAGGCTAAAATTCATATAGCAATTAAAACAAGTCCTCCCCCCACCTCAATCTCTTCACGCCACATCGCAACATGAAGATCAAGTATGGGACAGCAATCCAATCAAGTGTTGCGCCACTCAAACCCAAAGTTTCAGAAGATAGTACAAAAGGGACAAATTTCTGATATCTCTTGCGTGTCTTTTAATAAATCAATTGCCATTGATTTCATTAGTTTATTAAATCGTACATTATGACTTTTAGAGGATATCTGCTGTGACGACCCTGCATATGATGGTGACGATAATTCAGGCAATGATGCAGGTGATGAAGGCGGAGAGAGCAACGAAAAAGATGAGAATCCCGAGAGGTAAGGACTGTTGCTTAAATGATGGGAAAACATGGTAATTATTTGCAATCTCTGTTTAAAGCATGTATATTACTCTCAACATCAGGCTTATAGGAACAAACTTAATGAGGATCATTAGCAAACGGCAATGGCAGTTATAGAAGCAGTGGGAATAATAAAACCAGAGGAGGCAAATAAAGATGACGATAAAAGAGAAAAGGTAAAATGTGTGTGAAAGCAAACAGATCATATTGGCATAGGTTCATGCAAACATTGACAATTGAATTCCATTGCATTTTATGACTATATTGCTAATGTCTATGCAGCAAGAATGGATATGTATATATAACAATTTCAAAAACCTGTTTGAGATCCAATCAGATCTAGAAACATACCGAGAACCTTTGCATAAGACTATTAGCCGTACTTGTCAGCATTGCGTAAGCAGTGCAAATCTGACGTATATCACACGTGCACAACACAGTCCACCTTTCGCCCAGATGATTCAAAATTCTGTTTACATAACTATGTATATACTGACAAAACTCGGGTATGTAGTGTGATGTTTTATCCCGTAATTATTAGATGATATATCAGAAATGTATATTAATGAATTAAACATAGTTAATTATCATAAAAATGTAGAGAAGCGAGATATTTTAGTCTCATATGTAATCTATGATTATCTTGATAGACTAAGAATATAAAGTTTTCTCATATGAAATAAAAACGACATGATATATACTTTGTCAATAATAATGTGGATATTTATTCAAATCAATAAAAGTAATATTTATGTGACTGAACTTTGTCAATGACAGATATAACTGTTATGAGGCAGATTTATGTCCTTAAATTATTTGCTATATACGAGAGAAAATTAGCCAATAATCACTATTTTATTTTCCAATTGCCAGACGCGGGAATGGAAAAATATTGATCGTGGTCATACCTGTTGTGGGTGTTCTTGTACTGCTCATCCTTGTGACCTGTGGAATGTGCATCTTAAAGAAATGCAACCACAAGAAAATTAAAACCCAGAATTACCAGGGTAAAATTCGCAACCTACACACATACAGACATATTAATACAAGTAGTAGTATATGTATATTATTAGATTAGATGAAGAAACGAAAATTGATCTCGTTCTCTCAGACACGATTGGATCAAACACTCCAGATTGACTGAGCTCGATATTTTGTTACCTGGAATTATATCTGTAACTACTGAACCTTGATTCAAACTGCTATAATATTTAGAGCTGATTATCTTTGTCTATAGTGTTTTCAAAGTGTCGAGATTCCACTTTCAGTAGACATATTCATAGTCAAATCACAGGATTTCATGTACTGTTTAATCTCCGTCTGCAAAGACTGATGATGTATTGGAATGAGGGCTGCCAAAATTTTTTATGTACACATTTGTGAAAGGAATTATTTAATACCAGAAGTTCTGTATGCTACAGTTATTCTTCAAACTCTTGTGCTCAGCCGATAAATTTCCGGTCATAAACAAAAAAGCACCAAACATTATTCATTGATAATCTTTTTCATAGGACTTAGGATTAACTTTGCAATGAATTACGATGGTTGACCGTCTTTGACGACAAGTTGATTAACATTACGATATAAAGCGATGACATCCCAGTGGTTAAAATGACGAGGATAAATTGCATAACAAGCCACTATCACATTTAAGTCAGAAGAAATTAAGATGTATCTATAAACATGCAACCTTTCACGTACTGTTAATTCCATTACTTTTTTTTGCATTTTCTAGACAAGGCAACGATGGAGAAACATCAACTTGCCTTACCTATTATTGTTCCTGACAATCCTCCCCCATATTCCCCAAAAATGGAGGAAGGGGAGATGCAACCAGCTCCTATGGAATTTCTGGGATACGGCACCGGATGGTATGCGCCCACGATGGTGACCATGCCGCCTCCTTATACCAAAGTAGTGGGCCAGGCATTCCACCCAGATTCAGCTGCAGCACCCGGATATTAGCTAAGGAATAAAAGACATGGAATCATCGTGTGGAGAATTTATACTCATTCTAAACATATATGTTGTGTCAACTTACCTATCTTGCAACAGTACAAACGTAGTTAAACCAATATACATTGCACAACCAGACTTCCCATTCTACAGAGTGATAATAAGCCCTTGAACCTACAACAAATTACCATTGTATAGAATCAAACGCATTATATTAACCCATTTGTTTAATAGGTGTATCCAGATATGAATTCATATCAGGATAATATCAAAATAATAATTTATATCAACAATAAATGCAGCTTATATAGCATGTACTTTAAAATCAGTTTTTGGAAGAAATCGTTTTTATATATAGTTTTTAGTTGAAAAAACAACATTTTTCTTCGATTTTTGTTAAAAATCTTGGATGATCTCATCATTGTAGAAATAACCCGGAAATCATGAAACTTTTGAGCTTCATTATAATTTCGAGATTTTACCTTCAAACAATTTCAAAGGACATGAGCTTTGAAATGTACATCCCATTGGCGAAACGAGATAACTGGGTGTGATCTCAAAATTGGATATGATGCGTGCTATATCAGGGTCAGAAGTTCGTATTGGGAATTTTCTGTTAAAAAAATCTCTGTAGTCCGAAATTAGACATTTATTTATTTCTGTGGTCGACAACAAATAAATTAACATTCTGTGAAAATTTTACGTTTTCTTAAATTTTATCATATGTATGTTCGGTTTGTTGTACACATATCTTTGGAAATACATTACAATACCCATTTTCTTTGTGTCTCCATTGATCTGCTCTCTGTATGTATCACTTACCTCCTTTTTCTTACTCTACGTAATGACTGCCATTCTGTTGTAGGTAGTTGAATAAACGCACCAGGCATGAAAAATAAGATTTAGAAAAGTAACCTGGACATGAATTGTGACTTGAATAACATGCATAGAAAAACATGATTGTATGTATACAGATGTATGTATAAAGATGCTTTACCCGCTGTTATATTACAATTACCACCTTCTCTATGTCTACATCGATCGCCTCTCTGTGTGTATCAACCCTTACTCTACGTAATGACTGCTATTCTGTTCTCGGCGAGTTAATGAATGCGATTATGATTTAGAACAATAACCTGGATCCTAATTATGACTTTAAAAACATGCATATTAAACCATTGTATGTATACAATTATAAGATGCCTTACCCGCTGTCTTAGTAATGTGTCTGTGCATGTGTTAAGTAACAACACGAATAAAGTTTAGTAGATTTCAAATGGTGGTGCTATGTTGCTTAGTGGTGGATATCATTCGCTAAAATGTATGAGTTGGTCTTAGAAATTTTACCCCTATCATAAATGGAGAATTTGAGGAGATAGGAGAGGAACAATTGGTAGATTATAACAAAGAAAGTCTGATGACGTCTTGCTTTTTCTTATGTTCTGTTTTTTTGCAGATTTATTTTTGATATAAAAATTATTAGCACTTATTTATTCAAGTTATACACGTGCATGAATCAACTGCATTCACATTGATTAATTCACGTTGCTAATTATAAATTCAAATTAAGGTCTTCAAATGTATTGAAAATCTTTTGAAAATGGCTAATAACACCATATTGTACTATTTTATATAAAGAGAACACAAGGAATGGAAAATGCTCAATCACATAGGTTCCACTACTTGTAACACTTTGAATTTAAATTTGAAGAAGAAGTAGAAGCAGAAGCAAAAATGACGATGATTGATACTGGAAAACATAAGCAGCAGCACAGTACACCTTTGTTCTTTTCATCATACGTTTTCCATAAAATGCCATCTTTATTTACCATGCGTTGTTTGTTTTTTTTTAAACGGAATTGAAATTCTCAGCTTTTAGTTTTTAACAATGTCTCTCTTAGAAAACATTTGAAGACTTCAAGCTAACACCAAGAACAATATAGGAACGGTAAAAGAACATTGCTCACAAATAATCATAAAGAGCACCGTAGTTGCAGTAGTCATAATAGATGTAATAGGAAGAAGCTGCTGCTGCTGTGATAATAATGAAGACAACAACGATAGAGACGATAAATTGGGATTTGAAAGAGGAATACTAGTATGGTTTTAATATTGGTAATAGTAGTAGAAAAATATTTGATTGCTGCTAGTATCGGTATATTCTATTCCCAACAATTCCTCAAACCAAAACCACTGCCAATTCCATATGATCCAATTCCCACTTTTCTTTTACTCATTTTTGATATTGTTACGGATATGTGATTAAATTGTTTGTAAGTTTTAAAATTCTTTTATTTCATTTTTGTTTCATTTTATTTTATTGCAATGAATATTTTTTATCGGATTCGGGAATCTTTTTTTCAGTAATGAGATATATTCTTATAACAAAGTTTGTTATTTACAACGAAGAAGTATTACGTGAAAATTATTTCTTTTAGTTCGTCTTGGGCTGGCAACTGTCAGCAGGAAGTTAAATTGATTGACCAGTATCACAGGCATACTTTTTTTGCGTGATCACTATGTGTAACAGTATTTTTATAATTGGATTCTTAAGTGAGGACAAATTGGCGAACGTAGAAAAGTTAGTGTAGTACGAGAACACATTGCCAATCTCACGAGACTTGAGATGAGGTTTCGGGCCAGATTCCAACTAACACCTTGAAGGAACAAGGTGTGTAATTTTTTATTGTTGCCAAGAGAGTTTGTTCTTCGTCTGATATTTGGATTTAAAAATTTATTTCCCTAGAAACGCAACAAGATGTTTTGTATATAAACATTCTGAAAGATATTCATGAAAATTTAATCTAGAATTATTCTAAAGCAGAGATTGTGATTCAAGTGAGGCGTTGCTGTTATTGGTATATTGGACCCCATCTGACGTCATCACCTTCCATATTTGTACGTCGTACGGACTCGAACCTGGATTATTTGCTACTGTGTGTGAGCCCTTATTACGTAATAAAGAAAATTGTGTAGCTCGTCCTTGGATTTATGAATTTCGGTTAAATATTTCGGAAATATGTTTTTGAAATTTAAATTCCCATAGTTTCTAAATACCATGTACTGTTGTATATTTTGTGTGAAATCTTAAGTGAAAACAACAATTTTATTTACAATGTTATCAAAAGTGGAAACTTTTCTTTATAATCCAAGAGAGGAGCAGGTGAATTGTTTTAAGAAAGATGAGTTGCTTGAACTTGCCAGAAAAGTCTTCCTTAACGAAAGGAGAAATCACACAAATTTTGATCCAATACTTGGTGGGGAAAGTGTTATTGATAAACTTTTTTGGTATCAGTCAGTAAGTTAATGGCAGACGCTGATGGTAAAATATTGGAAATAAAAAATGAAATTCTAAATGGAAGTAAAAATGGCTTGAGCTTCAGAGAGAAGAGAAAGAAATGTAGATGCAATAGAAGCATTTGCAATTACAATTTGAGAAAGAGGAGAGATGAGATAGAGAGACATGAGGAAGATAAACAATTACAGTTTGATAAAGGAGAGAGACAGACAGACAGATGAAAAGAGAGAAAGATGAAAGTGAATTTCAACTTAGAATGAAAGAACTTGAACTGGCAAGTGGCAAACACGATTCCATTTCACAAACAGATTCAACTTTTGACATTGCAAAAATATAAGGTCAGTCCCATCTTTTAGAGAAAAAGAAGTAGACAAATATTTTTATCGTTTTGGAAAAGCTTTCGAAAATCTGAAATGGCCAAAGGAGTATTGAAATAAGCTAGTTATATTTCCCATTCCCTGTCAGTACAAGAGAGTTCGGATTATGATTTGTTTAAGGAGTGCATATTAAAGGGTTTTGCGTTAGTCCCTGAGGATTATCTGCAAATATTCAGAAACTTTAAAAGGAAGCTGGGCAGACTTATGTCGAATTTGCTAAAGAAAAGGAACAGTTATGTAAGAGATGGTGCTTAGCCAAGAAAGATGAACATGATTAATAAAGTCTTGAACAACTTGTGTTGCTTGAAGAATTCAAAAACTTTGTTACTAATAATATTAAGGATCATCTTGAAGATCATAAGATTGCAACCTTAGAAAATGCTGCTCTTGCTGCCGATGAGTACTCCTTAACTCATAAAGTTCCTGTTGTAAGCAAAACATTCACTTAGCAGTCTATTGTTATGAAGTTATTTCAGCCTAATACGACTCTCAGTAAAACTCAGTCTGGTACAAATTCTAAAATTCAAGCCTCTGAGACACTTGATTCAAAATCCTTGTCTCTGCCTACCTATTGCAAGGAAAAAAGACACGTCATTTCTCATTGCTTCAAATTAAAAAAGAGGCATCAGAATTATGTTGACCATATCACAAACGCTCTTTTTTCCTACAGGTCAAGGTCACGGTCATGTATTGAAAGCAATACATTTGTTGGGTCTAATAAACCACTCTGTTTTAATTATGAAGAATTATGAACCATTCATGTCGAAGGGTTCTATGTCGCACTTGGCCAATCCTATTCCTATTAAACTTTTAAGGGATACATACCCGTTTAGGTAACCTAGTTGGAAAAAAGGTTGTGGTTAATCCACCTGCAACTGACAAACCTTGTTTGGATTAGAAACTTGATTCAATTGAAAAAATGCTATACCCAGATTGTGCACTTACCAGAGCTATGTGAAAGAAAGCTCTTGAGAACGATTTTCATAATGAAGATATTCATTTAGCTGACACATGTATTGGTCAGGCTTTTGCTGATGTCACTTTCACTTCTAATTTGGATCAATCGGGTGATATTAATCACAGTGATCCTCTTATAAAAACCCATCCTCTTTTTATCTAATCAGAGTGATAAACGACAATCACTTGTCGTCGAACAGAAAAAAAATCCTAAGATCTATTTGTTTCAGAGGGGCTTTAGTGAAACTGAAGCAACTGAGGTACCTGTCTGTTACTTCATTAAAATAAAATTCTTATGAGAAAATGGAGACCTTTTGAGATACCTGATAATGATGAGTAGTTATTGAACTATCAGATTGTAATTCCAAAATCTTATAGACAGGAAATACTTAGTTTGGTCAATGAAACTCCTCTGCCTGGATATTTATTTTAAGGATAAATAAAACTTATAACAATATCTTGATTCACTTTTATTAGCCAAAAATCAAAAGTGATGTTTGTAAATTTTGTAGATCTTGTCACACTTGTAAATGGTTGGAAAACCAAATCAGAAGAAACCTAAAGTACATCTACAACCAATTCCTGCATTTGACGAACCATTTAGCAGAATTGGCTGGTGTTGGTCCATTATCTAAGACCAAGTCGGGCAGCCAATATTTATTGACCATTATGTGTGCGTCAGTAAGATTCCCAGAGGAAATTCCTATAAGGAATATTAAAACCAACACTATAGTAAAAGCTTTAATAAAGTTTCTTTTATTCAATTTGGCCTTCCTAAATCTGTCCAATCGGATCAAAGGTCAAATTTCATGTCTGGAATTTTCCAGCAAGCTATGCACGAGTTGGGCATTAAACAATTTAAATTCTCTGCCTTTCATCCTGAAAGCCAGGGGGCCTTAGAAAAGATTTCATCAAACTTTCAAAAATATGATTCGATCATATTGTTTTGATACTAGCAAAGATTGGCGTGAAGGCCTTCATTTACTTTTGTTTGTTGTAAGGGAGACCGTTCAAGAATCTTTAGGATTGAGTCCATTTGAACTAATTTTCGGACATTCTGTGCGTGTACCTTTGAAATTATTGAAAGAGATACTTCTTTCAAATGAAGATACGGAGCTCAATCTTCTTGACTATGTTTCTGATTTTAAGGACAAAATGTCAAAAGTTTGTGAGGATGCAAGAGCAAATCTGTACTCTACTCAATCCAGAATGAAATAAAGATATGATAAAAGCTCAAGGGATAGGAGTTTTCAGCTTGGTGATAGAGTTATATATTCCTAATAGTGAAAAAAGTTAAACAGCAACAACCCTCGCAGATCGATAAAAAATCTGTGACAATTACTCTCCCTCGAAAGGTGATGTACATTCAAAGTACTACAGAGATGACTGTTCTTGGAGATTTATATACCTGGACCACTGCAGAAATTTACGACAAAGATCGAAGATTGCCTTTTAAAGTTGAAGATAAAAAAGTACTTTTTGTAGTAATATAATTAGATTAAGAACGACTCTTTACTATTGCAAATAAATTTTACTCACCCATTAAGAAACCAATTTTTTTCCCTACCAGATAAATAAAGGAAATGTTAATATTATTTTGTGGAGCATTCACATATCAGGAGAATTCTGAGGGTGGGTGTACTGTGTATAAAAGACCAGTTTGTATATCTCTACGATATATTGTACCTGTCTATAATTTGCTTCATATTTTCATAACTAAACATTTTACTATTGATTCTAAATTTGCTAACATGAATTAAGTTTTCCTGGTGAGTTAAGATCTTGTTCAATTTCTCTCTCTCTCTCTCTCTCTCTCTCTCTCTCTCTCTCTCTCTCTCTCTCTCTCTCTCTCTCTCTCTCTCTCTCTCTCTCTCTCTCTCTGTTTTCGCGTATAGTGTGCAGTAAAATCAGCAGTTAACGTAAATACGATTTCATCACAAGTTTCAAAGGATACAACAACTTTTCATGAAACATTTTATCTTCTTGAAAATTGTGTTACATTTTACAAATTATTAGAAAGACGATTTGTCAATAGTTGCGTCGACTCTTTCCATGTTTGGTCTATTTCTTTTGAGGTGCACAATGCAAGAACAGATTGCAGTGCATTATTTTTGCTTAAAAGCCAAGTTTGAAAGGTGCACCTGCATTCAGTGGTCACTTGTGTACATTGATAAGTTTTGCCTATTTCCATGGGTGTCTCCTGTTTACAGGTCTTACTGTATTTTTCAGTCTTACTATGTCCCTAGAAACTTATAGTTTGCACCAATATATATATATATATATATATATATATATATATATATATATATATATATATATATATATATATATATATATATATATATATGTGTGTGTGTGTGTGTGTGTGTGTGTGTGTGTGTGTTATTTCCAAGAGTTGGATAAAATTTGTGGGATATCGTGATGTCCTCCCTCTGTTCATCTGTCCTTCTGTCAGTTTTTATATTTCCTCTTAAACCAGTTGACGAAGTTCCCGAAGCGCTGTACTTGATTTGTCGTGATAGCATCCATTTGCGGAAATTAATTTACTCTAGGTTCCTATTCTGTTTCGTTTTAACCTGTATACGGCCATAGTACACAATTAATTTTACTATCTTGTCTCTACATTTGTTTCTCAGTACTGAACTTTCCACTGTGTGACAATCAATACAAATCATATGTTAATCTAAAATACCTTCAAATATGACTTTACGGTTTAGTTCTTGTCAAGGGTTGACCTGCATTTTTTTGAGAAGCTGAATTGTAAACAAAACACCAGGCAACGGAACACAGATTTCACTTCCGGATCATCACCATGACCTTATTACTCAATGTGCATTGTCGCCAAAATACACACAGACAACCACACCATAAGCTCACATTTTAAAGAATAAACAATTGCCTTTAAACCTTTACCAAGAATGCCAAAATCTGACTCTAGTATCACCACCAAACTCTGACAGGAAAAAGGATCTAAAAATAGACTGGGACTACATTCGTGGGTACTGAACCGGATTTTATTAATTGTGTACTGATTCCTTAAAAGGGTCAATGTTTTTGTCAAACTTTTATATTTGCATTTTATTTTGCATGCCACTACTATTTCAACTTCATGCATAAAGTCTTTTGAAATTTCCTTGCAAGTAAAACACGTGACAGCTATCAGAAAGTGTGTAGTGCTGGTGTTCTATAGGGTGCGATTTGAGATCCAATTGTTCTTAAGAAACCAAAACTAAATTTGCTATATCTTCCTTAATTATAGAAATTTTTCAATGCAGTATAAACCTAATTGTAATACTTGATAAGGCCTGTCTGAAGATATTCTTGAAATTAAAAAATATTGATATATTAAATTTAATAAAAATTTAAATAAATATATAAATTTTAAAAACTATTTATTTTACAAAAATTAAATTTTCATACCAGTTATAACATTCAGTTTGACAAATTTAAGGCAGAAAAGTTGATTAATGAATGGTGTTTAAAACAAATGGTAGTTTAGGTCTGTACAACTGATAATATTAATTCCAGGGGTACTGAATTATGATAGCTCACAATGATTTTGACAGCAAATTGCAACATGCCTATCTAGATGCATATAGGTGTACATACTAAAGAAACAATGACAGGTGCTATGTTCCACATTTATTGTTTTAGGTACTTGGGCAGTTGTTTGTATAACTAATAGCCCACTCAAATTTAAAGTTTTGATGGGACCACTACCATGTTTTGTAGCAAATATGCATTCCATTTTAATGACGATAACTACAAAAGTCAACAATGCAATATGAAAATACAGTTTCAGGGAAGTTCCACCTTACTGAAAAATGATGTGAATCTCTGTCATGAAGATCTAAGCCATGTCTTTGAGATGCTGTATATCAGTGACTGATATGAACTCATCTTGGTCACTTATAGCAGCAGACTGCACATGTCCTTATGAGACCTTGCTATCACCATTGGACTACTGGAGAGCTTCCATAATGATGCAACTCTAATACTTTGTTCCAGATACCAGGCTAGACTTGAAAAGATATAACATGTTTCACTTAACTCTAAAAGAACAGAAAGATGTAGGCAAATGAAGTTGAAATGTGTTAGAAATGGTGATTTCAAAATAACATTCAGGTTGCAAATAGGGTTAAAAAAGGTAAAAAATAGGGTTAAAAAAGGTACACTTGATAGAGTGACACTCAAAGATGTGAAGCAATAGGCATGTATTAAAATGACAAATGCATCCTAAAAATAGATGAAGTTTCTACAAGCCTATTTAGCCATTTACAGGTTAAATAACTAATCAGGTAGAGTATGTATCGTAAAGTTTAAGGCAATGTTGGAACGGTGAGGTTTGATCATTGGTGCAAACATTGATAAATACTAGTATAGTGGAAAGTCAAACGACAATGTACCAAATTAAAATTTATTACTATATACAATCCTATTTATGAAGGAAAAACAATTTTAGATATTGCGAGTGAATATAGCAAAATGTGGCCACACAGATCAACTATAGGTACCAATAGATCCTATATCATCAACTAAATGTGAAATTTTTATCCCGAAAACTTGTAAACAAGGATGGATATTTGCATGTGTGGGACATATGCAATGTACTTGGTAACATCACATGTGCAAACATGATTCAAATAATCTGTTTGAACATTTTTAGTCTATTTTTAAGAGTCTTGGCTACCAAGTTATTAAGTTCAATGATTCTATGATTCAATGGAATCAGATATCAGTTGATGCTGCAATACCGCCCTCTGTCAAAGTACTAAATTGAAATGTGTTACCATACAGAGACATATTCATGATGAAAATAACATCTTGGGATATTTTAAGTGCACACAGTCAAAACTGAGTCTTACAGATTCACTATAGGTACTATGTCAGCCTATCAATGTCAACTTTTGATTCCAACATTACAAAATATATGCATATTTGTTCATGTCAGATATGTAACCATATTAGGTTCAGTTATTGAAAGTTAAATTCAAATAATCTGTTTGAATATTACTTATGTAATCTTTAAAGTGTAAGATAACAAATATTATTAGTCATTAATAATGCATAAAGCAAAATGGATCATGAGAATTCTCACAATATCATCTGGGCTACAATGCCGCACTACATCAATCAATATCTTAAAGAAACTGAACAATAAAATGGAATGCATTCTGTGTTCAACTTACATCATTTTGCTGTTTTCTTACATGCAATGGTAAATATACCTGGGTAAAGTATATCCCCCCTTTGACCTGTATTTCATTCTCTGACAGCTTAATATGATTTTGTAGAGAACTTGAACAGGTTCTAGTATAAGTCTTCTTCTCTGTCCTCTCACTAAATACCCTATAACTATGTTTATAAACAATTACTGATAGATATACAAGCAGATATGTGTTACTCAGGAAGTCACCCCATCATAAACAAATAAATTAACTGTTTGGACCCCAAATAAATAGTTTCCATGACCTAAAGGTACAAAGCAAAGTAGAATTTTGTCTTCATGTATTTTAAATGAGGGTCTTATTTTGACTAATAAAGATATTTTCTCTGATCAAATATCCATCATTTGAGCTTGTATATGGTGTAGGAGTATATATATGATGATATATTTTCATATCATTCCAAATAAATAGTATATATGTGTATACTTAGTGGAAAAATTTTATTTTTTAATTGTTTTTTTAAATTTCATTTAAATTTTTAAAATTAAAATTATTTTTTATTTTTAATTTCATTTATATATTTTTTTAAGTCAATATACATAACCTGTTAAAATTTCATGTGTATGTCATTAATAATAAAAATTTTATATCAGTTTCAAGTTTTTACTGACAGGACATAGTACACAATTAATTTCACTATATTGTCTCTACATTTGTTTCTCAGTACTGAATTTTCCACTGTGTGACAATCAATACAAATCATATGTTAATCTAAAATACCTTCAAATATGACTTTACGGTTTAGTTCTTGTCAAGGGTTGACCTGCATTTTTTGAGAGGCTGAATTGTAAACAAAACACAAGGCAACGGAACACAGATTTCACTTCCGGATCATCACCATGACCTTATTATTCAATGAGCATTGTCGCCGAAATACACACAGACAACCACACCATAAGCTCACATTTTAAAGAATAAACAATTGCCTTTAAATCCTTACCGAGAATGCCAAAATCTGACTCTAGTATCACCACCAAACTTTGACAGGAAAAGGAATCTAAAAATAGACTGGGACTACATTCGTGGGTACTGAACCGGATTTTATTAATTGTGTACTGATTCCATACATGCATTCATTGCAGGAATACACATCAAATTTGACCATAGAGACACTGCTCGTGAACGGTGTGTGTATGTGTGTGTGTGTGTGTGTGTGTGTGTGTGTGTGTGTGTGTGTGTGTGTGTCGGACAGGTGAAATAATATATAATACAATGCGTAAAGATATGAAGATATGACATGGTGAACTGTAAATGTCACTCTCATTTAGAATTTAGGTTATGGCAAATAAATTATAATTTTTAATTTAAAAACTGCAGCAAAACTGTACCAATATGTTTCAACGAAAATGGCGTTATTTCATGAGAAATATGCAATCTCGGGGAAGCAACTTAGAATCGTTGAACGCTGCACTCGTTTTGGGGAATTGGAATCCCCGTAGATTGCGATGTCAGAATTTCTGACCTGTATGATAATATTCGTTGCCACTTCATGGTATCACTGTCATGTGGCGAATTTTGAAGACTACTGATGCTTAAGGTTGAATAAATTTTGCTTTAAAGTTAATATAGTCAAGCCAGAAAGGTGTTGATAAAAGTTCACTGATTATTTTTTATTTCATCTCTGAATCATAAAAGGGTATACGGTTAACATTCAGTAGCATTAACCGGGCTGTTTTAACGGTACAGTGACATGCGTGCATTACAACTCCGACCGTAAATGTTCATAAAGAGGAGCCAGTCAAATAATTGATTTTGCAAAGGAAGCTGATTACAACAGATTCTTAGGATGTAAAAATCTGATGAAAGATATGATTATTTGGAGAGCATTTTATGAACATTTATTCCGATTTGTCAGGAAAATTAAGGACGTTCACTTTGGGAGAATTTAGGGGTACCACTTGCTCAGAATTCTTTAGTCGAGAATCCTGAATGGGAAAGGTCAGATTGACTACCTGGAAACAATAGAATTGTGTTTCCCTCGAAGACCAGAACACGGTTGTGTTGAAAGAAACGGCACTAAGGATTCAGCTTTATGCTCCGAGAGCGAGAGATAAAGGAAAAGGGAAGAAATAAGTAAAAGAAAACCCAATGAGTCAAGGGGAAATCCGCACCTAAGACAGGTCGGATTAAACAGGGGTCGGAAAGAGGACCAAAGCACACGCATTAGACGTTGAAACAAGACGAGAGTAGACGGACGCCCGGTGATGATGTCGCTCGTATCAGTTAACACAGAGTTAAATTGAACACATTGACTAAATTCTATCATTGGGAATCCGTTGGGTTGAAAGTGAACATTTTGTCACGTATTAATTGAAATTGAGATTTTGGTTACGCATTAATTGATTAAATTAATTTTAGTAAATATGTTGTATTAGTTGAAAGTGAAATTTTGGCATGTGCTACTTGATTAAATTTATTTTTAGTGTTAAAAAAGGAGGCTCGTAGTTGTTTATTTCTTTCAATCGCATGCTCAACTATCTGTTAACCTTCCATCTATCCGTCCACACTGGGCAATAACACCGTGGGAGATCAAATCCCTAGTTAACGTACGCCAAATCAATTAAGGTTTTCAATGTTTAAGCCCCTCCCCGTTACAATCACTTATCCCCATAAATGTCCCAGGAACAGCATTTGCACCTCTGTTCTGGAGCTTATATCTTCGTTGACATTGGCATCCCTAGTATTAGTGTATTTGGAAGAGCTAATCATCGAATTTCCGTGCGAGTTAGTGTGCTATGCAGGGGCGACAACTAATAAATATCTTAAAAGCGATTTGGAAAGGTACACTCCTACGAAGGGATGGATTTTGGTAATTCTTAGTTTCAACGCAAATACAATTTTATCTCTAACCCAGCATATTCAAAACGGTATTATGGATTTACAGTAAGAATATCTCATCATTTAGCTATCAAAATTTAAGGGAAAGGGGTACAGATTACCCCATAAAAATGAAGAGGTAAGTTTAAATTATTCGTGGGAGACAAGGAGTCAATGGAAATTTCATATGCAGCATGTCGACAAAATGCATTCCATTTATTTGTGATAATTAACAAAATATGTAGCAACCAACATTTTTGGCATCCAAATTTATGTAATCCTGACTTTTATATAGTATTGTATAGAAGAAACAACGTGATTCCAAAAGCAATTCCTTAAACATAGCTCTTTTTTAAGTTGTAAAGGTTTATTAGAGTTAAGGCACATTTCATTATAAAAAGTCATACATTTATCAAGCTATTAACAATGACAGCCTATAGGGACTGGACTAATTAAAGTGTCCTAAATTGGCCCTTTAGCAGCGCGTACTGCGCGGATGTTTGTGTGTCTGCGTGTGTGTGTGTGTGTGTGTGTGTGTGTGTGATTTGGATTTTTAACGTAGCTTTAACAATCTTTCAGTTACATCGCTACAATATCTGTAGTGTGGCAGTTTATAGTGATGTCTAGCACTGGAGAAACATGCCGTAGACATGTAGCATGGTGTCTCACTTGGTCAAATTATTCCTGACATCAGGCCCACTAGACCTCACAATAACAATTCTCCTAGCGAAACAGCTGTTAGTACAATATTGTATAAGTCATTGGCATTACTTAGCCGAGGTTCGAACCAGCGACCTCACGCATCCGATGTGGACGCTAGAACCAATGGGTAAGCGGAGCGGTTTTTCATTTAACAGCTACATATCTTTATTTATTCCAGTAATAGTAAGTGATTTTCCCGATAATGTTTATATAGATATACTTATAATTTGCTATTTACTTATAAAATTGGCAAGTTTTGAAAAGGAAAAAGACGCACTTTTCTGCACTTTTATTGAGATTTTATCACTAATCCAGAACAGCTCAGTATGATTGGTGTTATCTTATAGTTATTATTGCCTAGATACGTTTTAACATAAATTCAGCTTCACAGACTGTGGGTAAGTGATAGGTTGAATTTTATTTTAAAATGAAAAAGGCAACATTCGCTAAGACATTAGAAATTTACGCGATGATGAAAGTACATCGGGCCTATTCTATGTCCAGAAATCCGAAGGTTCTGTCTAAACAAGTAATTATTCACAACGAAGATTATAGTTGTTAATAAGAGAATGTCAAACATGTATTAACTGCATATTTAGTTTTAATTTTATATCTGAATTCGGTATATGTAAAATACGCTTTTGTGTGAGAAATTACATCTACCAATTTACCCTCTAGTTGTGTCCATACTATTTAAATGTCAAATACGGATGCTTCGGTTTTAAAGGAATCATTTAAATCTTCCTTACGAGACAAACCTATACTCTATACTCGTAATTGTCATAAGTTTATTATGTACGTTTGCGACTAATTGCCAATACAACTATCACCCTTGCAGGTATTACATCTGACAATTGTTTTAGTCAAAGGGAATCAAAAGAAGTTAAGTCATGTACCTGTGACGAAGGGGGTTGTTATTATTTCATATAATTCCCATTTTGATATAGTGGCAAGAAAAATATTTGAATCAGTTCATTTTAATAACCTGCATTCACTCCCACCATATTATAATGCCCCAGCCTTTAAAAATAGTTCGGTCTGTTTAAATAGCTATGAACTCACATATTATGTCAAGGATAAAATCAATTTTGTCACGAGTATGCTGGAAGAGTGCCAAACTGTTGAATAACTAAATATATAATCATTGTGTATTACCAGTGCATTAGAACTTAAAGATATCACACATTGGTTATCTGCCAGGTTGCCTGCCCGACATGAAATATTATATAATGAAATATTATATCGTCTTCTTCAAACTATTGTAATCACATCACGAAAGCATGATTTTTGGCCGATACTAATGCACGACTCGGTGATTGATTTACAGTTTATATATATATATATATATATATATATATATATATATATATATATATATATATATATATATATATATATATATATATATATATATATATATATATAAGTGAACCAATACTCGAATATAATTTAAAGACTAAACAAACAGGTTTGGTAGAGGAGCAACTACATAGCGGACGAAATTCATTTGATGTACTGAGTCTATCTTTGAAAATGTGGCGTAGGATCAACTTGCTATTTCTTGTCTTGTGCTTTTCCACAGGTAAACAACCATGTACTTACTAGAATGGCATATTTCCTTGATATGTAAATAGAACACTATACTTAAAATTATATAAAGTGGCATTTTTAAGTAAAGTGATGTGATTATGATTTTTAAAGTACCTTAAACAATTTTTCAGTCATATCGCTACAATGTCAGCAGTGTTGCAGTTTATGGTGATGCCTAGCACTGAGACATCATGCCTCAGACATGTAGCATGATGTCCCACCCAGTCACATTATCCTGACACCAGGCCTACCCGCCCTAACACTAACCTCCCGCATCTGAGGCGGACGCTCAAACCACTGGGCCAACGGATCAGTTCATTTTTAATTAAATACCAATCAGATAAAAGAAGAAGGTTCTGAGATTATTGTGTTATTATGAAGGAAAGGGGCACTGTAATTAAAGGTTTTCTATATGTTTTATTTCTTTTGACATGACTGAAACTTCTTTCTCTTTTTTCTGTTTTAAGCAATCTATCAAATTTTCAGAACATTTATCATTACAATAAAAGATTCAATGTATTACTACAGAGCGTATTTCTCAGTTATTATGTTGAATATTTATATAGGCTTTTATTTATACCGTTCCCAGATTTTATGTTCTGTTCAAATAATATTGACTTTTATTAACTTTATCTGCATTGGCTTGGCACTTTAACAATAGAACCATATGCGCTTACATATTGCCAATGTTAAGGTCATTTGAGTCAAGTTTAATCTGAAGGAGTGCCAGATTATTTAGTAACCAAACATATATCCATCCGAAATTAGAAGTGCTTTAAAACTTAGATGTAACACTCATAGGTTCACTGCCTGCCATATCGCATCGATGGCCTAGTGGTTAGAGCGCTTGCCTCGGTTGCGGGAGGTCGCGGGTTCGAACTTCGGCTGAGTCATACCAAAAAATGATACCAACAGCTGCTTCGCTTGGTGCTCAGCATTAAGAGGTTAGTGTTAGGACTGTGGGTCTGGTGTCAGGATAATGTGACTGGGTGGGACATCATGCCACATATCTGGGGCATAATGCCCCAGTGCTGGACATCACGATAAACTGTCAAAGTGCAGACATAGTAACCGTATGACTGAAAAATTGTTAAGCTCCGTTATAAATCTAAATCACGCTCGCATGCCTGCCTAATCAAAATGAAACAGTGTATCATGTAAAACGAGGAAGTGGTGATCCCCTTTCAATATATGCTAAATACAGCATTAAAAAAGGATTATTGACAGTTGTTCATGCAGAAATGTTTACCTTATAAATAGATAGGACGCAATATCCAATATAATTTAAAAACTAAACAAGCAAGATTTGTAAAGGAATAACAACTATAAAGTGGACAACAATTAGTTAATATAGGGAGTCTATCATTGAAAAAGTTACGTCTGATCAACTTATTCTTTTTTGTATTATGCTTCTTTACAGGTAAGCAAACATATACTTACTAGAATAGCATATCTACTTGATATATATTGATTTTATAAAATAGCATTTATTGGTAAACATCAATCAGATTAAAGCAGAAGCTTTAGAGAATAATATGTAATAAAGGATGCCTATCTAACTGTATCATGGAATGTGTACTTAAAAAGGTAACCTTAACAAGGAAAAGTATTATACAAAATATAACAAAACGTAAGAATAAATAACTTAAACATTTCTCGATATGTTTTATGTTTTATATTTATTTGAGATGACTGTAGCTTTTTGGGGCATGATACTTCAGGATCCGTTTTTACGTTTGACCAAGAAATAATTGTTACTTGAAAATATTACGTTTCGGATGGTAATGCCAAGCTTGGTCAGTTTAGGGTGCATTATTTTAACAAGTAAAAATATATTAAACATGGCGTCCATCACTAAATATTACACATAGAGTAAACCATGGAATATATATATATATATATATATATATATATATATATATATATATATATATATATATATATATATATATATATATTGTTGCGTGTATATAAATATGTCCCAATGTAAAATATTTCAAGGATGTATCATGTGCTCGTTTAGAAAAGAATCTTTATTCTGTTTTTTTTTCTCCAAATATCAATAAGCTTTTTTTCTGTACAGAAACCCTGACAGATTTATAAATGTTTATCTCACTATACTTGAAGTAGTAGAGGACAAACTCAAAGCTAAACGAATCCCATCATCACTCCAGATTCAAGCGTTTGAATGACATTAGTCAAAATAGAGAATACAAATATCCAATAACCCATTTGTTCAATGAAAATACTTGACCCCTTCTGTGCATCAGTTACTATTGGTATGATTTGTGTAATAAAGACTATAATTTTTCTGACTAGATGGCTGTACTATATCATTTTCATCTTCTCCTTGATAATACTATTCAATTTATATAGTATTTTTATATCAGAAAGTGACTCTATTATTTACTAAACATTGGCTTCTGTTTTCTATCTATTAGTCTATAAGCTTATCTAGAAGCTTGTCAAAGTTTGAAAGAACTCTAGCTTTGCTATTGTTTACAACGTTCAGTTATTTTAGTGTAGTTTGTCCCCATGCGCAGTCAGTGTTTACAGCTGGAGATTGAGTCATCGATCACTAGCTTTATTCCAGAACGCTCATGGACCTCTCAATTCTGTTGAGTTTAGACGTCTATTCTATTTTGTTTTCTTACAGCGATTCTGATTGTTACAGAAAATTAGATTGTTTTGTGAGGTACTGTTGTTCTTGCTTCATTCGATTGTCTTTCACTGATTTTAATTAAATTTCTTCATGTTATGCTAGGTTCGTGTTATAACAGTAAGCCATTTAATCAATATTTATTTCTATGTACTTATTTCTAAAACAATGGGTTTGTGTGGCATAACGCTTGATTGGATCCTAATGTGAATAAACAACATGATTGCAATAGCGATCAAATCAATAACGCAGCTAACATTATATTAAAATCAGCTTGTTCGACAACTCCCCTACTTACCTATGTAAATACATCGTCATCTTTATCACAAAAGCTACTTTCCCCATACCCCATATGCGAGTTTAGAGAGGCAATTAGCTTGCGGATTTTTTTCAAGGCTCCAAGTTTAAGATATTAATACAAACACGTCCTTCCTCCCACCTCGACTTCTTCATGCCACATCGCAACATGAAGATCAACCACAGTATGGGACAATAATCCAATCAAGTGTTGTGTCACTCAAACCCACAGTTTCAGAAGATAGTACGATTGTTTTACAGATTTCTAATATCTCTTGCGAATCTTTTAATACATCAGTTGTTTTTGATTGCATTAGTTTAATAATTCGTACATTATAACTTTAAGAGTACATCTCCTGTGACGACTATGAACATGATGATGACTATAATACAGGCAATCATACAGGTCATGGAGACGGAGAGAGCAACGAAAAGGATGATGAGAATTACGAGAGGTAAGTGCTGTTGCTTGAATGATGGAAATACATGGCAGTTATTTGCAATCTCTTTTTAGGGCCTGCATGTTACACCCAACATCAGGCTTATACGAACAAACTTAATGAGAATCAATATCAAACAGCACTGGCATTTGTAGAAGCAATGGGAACAATGAAAACAGAAAAGGAAAATTCAGATGATTGAGACTAAAATGATGAAACACGAGAAAGGCTAATATGTTTGTAAAAACAAATAGAGATCATATTGACGTAGGTGCATGCAAACATTGACAATTCAATTTCACTTTCTGTCTTTTTTCTGACTATTTTCCTAGCATCTATGTAGCAAGAATGGATATGTAAATAAAACTATTTTTAAAAAAAACCTGACTGAGAACCAATCAGATCTAGAAACATACCGAGAACCTTTGCATAACACTATTAGCGGTACTTGTCAGCATTGCGTAAGCAGTGCAAATATGGCGTATATTACCCGTACACAACACAGACCACATTTTCCCCAGATGATTCAAAATTCTGTTTACATATATATGTATATACTGACATAAATCGGATATGTATTGTGATGTTTTAGCACGTAATTATTAGATTATAAATCAGAAATGTATATTATTGAAATAAAGAGTTAATTATCATAAAAACGCAGAAAAACGATATATTTAGTCTGAAATCTAATTCATGACTATCTTGATAGAATCAGAATATAAATTGTTCTCGTATGAAATAAAAGCATATCAATTTTGTCAACAATCCAAATTAGTGTTGACAAATATTCAAATCAATGCAAACAATATTTATGTGACTGGACTTTGTCGAAGACGGATATAACTCTTGAAGCAGATTCATGGATTTGAATTATATTTTATACACGAGAGAAAATTAGTCAATAATCACTATTTTATTTTCCAATTGTCAGACACGGGAATGGAAAAATACTGGTCGTGGTCATACCTATTGTGGGTGTTCTAGCATTGCTCATCCTCGTGACCTGTGGAATGTGCATCCTAAAGAAATACAACCACAAGAAAATTAAAACCCAGAATTACCATGGTAAGATTTGCAACCTACACACATACAGAAAAATTAATCCAAGTAGTAATACGTGTATATT
Organism: Potamilus streckersoni; assembly: GCA_016746295.1. Classification (NCBI taxonomy): domain Eukaryota; kingdom Metazoa; phylum Mollusca; class Bivalvia; order Unionida; family Unionidae; genus Potamilus; species Potamilus streckersoni. Next base: position 44,468 of record JAEAOA010000052.1, on the reverse strand, counting down.
TTAGATTAGATGAAGAAACGAAAAATTATCTCGTTCCCTCAGACACGATTGGCTCAAACACTCCAGATCGATTGAGCTTGATTTTTGTTACCTGGAATTATATCTGTAACTACTGAACCTTGATTCAAACTGCTATAATATTTAGAGCTGATTATCTTTGTCTATAGTGTTTTCAAAGTGTCGAGAGTCCACTTTCAGTAGACATATTCATAGTCAAATCACAGGATTTCATGTACTGTTTAATCTCCGTCTGCAAAGACTGATGATGTGTTGGAATGAGGGCTGCCAAACATTTTTATGTACACATTTGTGAAAGGAATGAATTAATACCAGAAGTTTTGAATGCTATAATTATTCTTCAAAAACTTGTGCTCAGCCGATTAATTTCCGGTCATAAACAAAAAAGCACCAAACATTATTCATTGATAATCTTTTTCATAGGACTTAGGAGTAACTTTGCAAAGAATTACGATGGTTGACCGTCTTTGACAACAAGTTGATTAACATTACGATATAAAGCGATGACATCCCAGTGGCTAACATGACGAGGATAAATTGCATAACAAGCCACTATCACAAATAAGTTAAAAGACATCACGATGTAAATATAAACTTGCAACCTTTCACGTACTGTTAATTCCATTACTTTTGTTTGCATTTTCTAGACAAGGCAACGATGGAGAAAAATCAACTTGCCTTACCTACTATTGTTCCTGACAATCCTCCCCCATATTCCCCAAAAATGGAGGAAGGCGAGATGCAACCAGCTCCTATGGAATTTCTGGGATACGGCACCGGCTGGTACGCGCCAGCGGTAGTGAGCATGCCTCCTCCTTATACCAAAGTAGTGGGCCAGGCATTCCACCCGGATTCAACTGCAGCACCCGGATATTAGCTAAGGATAAAAAGACATATGGAATCATCGTGTGGAGAATTTATACTCATTCTAAACATATATGTTGTGTCAACTTACCTATCTTGCAACAGTACAAAAGTAGTTAAACCAATATACATTGCACAACCAGACTTCCCGGATATTAGCTAAGGCAAAAAAGATATTTGAACCATCGTGTCTAAAATTCATACTCATATATATATATATATATATATATATATATATATATATATATATATATATATATATATATATATATATATATATATATATATTGTGTGAAGTTATCTAGCTTGCAATAATACAAACGTAGTTAAACCAATATACATTGCACAACCAGACTTCCCATTCTACATAGTGATCATAAGCCCTTGAACCTACAACAAATTACCACTGTATACAATCAATCGCATTATATCAACCCCTTTGTTTAATGGTTGTATTCAGATATTATTTCACATCCGAACAATATCAAAATAAATATTTATATAAAAAATAAATGCAGCTGTCCTTAAGAATGTAGACAGCTTTCCACACCTGTAAAATGTAACATCATTGTAATGTTTATATATAAGCAGACATGGTAACAAAAAAAGACAAAAAATGACGACTGAATATGCGGATAATCGGCCCATATATCATATTACTATTTTAACACGTAGTTCTTTAAAATTAATTTTCGAAATATTTTTTTTAGATATATAGTATTCACTTGAAAATTGTTAAAATTCTTGTATGATCCAATCTTTGTAGACCTAACCTGGAGATCGTAAAACTTTTGAGCTTCATTATAAGCTCGAGATTTTACCTTCACACATTCTCGAAGGACACGAGTTTTGAAATGTCCTTTCGAATGGCTGAACGAGATTACTAGGTCTGATCTCAAAAGTGGATTTTGTGCATGCGATCTCAGGATCAGAAATTTGCATTGGGAAATTTTTGTTCTAAAAAAACTCTGTACGGGAGTCTAAGAGTATACATTTATATTTTCTATGCTCGACAATAAATAAATTGACAAAGGTTCTCTCTCTCTCTCTCTCTCTCTCTCTCTCTCTCTCTCTCTCTCTCTCTCTCTCTCTCTCTCTCTCTCTCTCTCTCTCTCTCTCTCTCTCTCTCTCTCTCTCTCTCTCTCTCTCTGTTAATTTCAAAAGACGGTCATCTTCGGGATTTTTCTCTGCATATGATTAGCTTCTTTTTGTGGATATTTTTTGAGGACTGTTATACTTTGTCTGTCCGATCATTGAAGATATTGCTTTTCCTCATTCAACTACACGGTTGACTTTATCACCTATAATGGAAACAAAAGGCTAGAAGCTCCAAAAGCAAGTCAACGTTCAGTCATGGTGAAAGTACCGCCCAGAGCATGGTGGTGCACTGGTTGTTTCACATGACTTCTAATCTGAATCATTCTCGATTCACATCCCTTGGAACTAGTTTTATATCATATTTGAAGTTTGCAACGCAATCAACAGCCGCTTTGCACTTTCATACTTGCACCGAATCGAATGAGACAACGTGTGCGCTCAGTTTTTAAACATATAAATTCCTTATTTACTGTTCTAGACACTATTAATAATTTGACAATGGTTATATTATTTACTGATGTCATTTGTTGTCAATTATTTTAAACAGCGCAAAAGTAGAATATAATATTCTGAAACAGAGAAGATACAAACAAATGCTTTTCTTACGAATTCTAAGTTTTACTTTTGTTTTTCTCCAACATTTATGTAAATTCAAAACAATAAACTAGTTATACAATACCAGATATGAACAAAAATGTCAACCATTACATAGATTACAGATTGCATGATAGTTTGAAAACATTTCAATGATATAATTAATAACTGCTTTTAACACGTGATTACAAATCAGTTCACTGTGTATGACGTACCAAGAAATAAAATATCATGATTAAAAGGTTATATTATTGATCACGTATACAGGAACGTAGCGTCAATGGGAGTTATCATTAAAACCAGCGTGGGACGATATAGCGTCAAGATTTTTGGGGACAAAATGGCAACTGCGTGGGGTAATATAGCGTCAAGGGGAATTTTGTATTAGCACACCCTGGGACTGTATAGCGTCAAGAGGAATGGTCCCAGGTGGCATGACGTCACGGTACTGGACACTTGTCAACATTTTGCAATGTGTAAGTACTGTGACGTCAAGCATTCGTCAAGTACTGTGACATCAAGCGTTCGTCGTGTTAGTGAATGTAGTGATATGTATGTTTTATAACTTATACAGGCAATTTGTTATGGAAAAGTATAATCTTTTCGAGGCATGGAAAGTGGCCCTGAAAAGGGCCTTTGTTTTTGTCTTCTTCTTTTTATTGTCTGCATTTCTTCCACCATTGTCTAAATTTCTCTAAAATTCCTCTCTTTTTCTTTTTTACTTCTTCTTCGTATGGCATCCAGTCTGGATGTCCCATATCTCTAAACTTTTTTTGTATCTTCATCCAATTTTCATTCAGTTTTTCAAAGTCTTTTTTCTTCTTTTGGTTTTCTTTCTCTTTTCTTTCTTTTGCCCAGGTTTCCTTAATTTTCTTGACCTCTTCTTCCAGTATTTGTTTGATATTGTCTTCGCATTTCTTCATGTGATCTGCACCTTTTTTCACAAAATCCCATTCTGTTAAATGGAAGATGTCTTCCATATAGCATCTCACTTGGATAACATCATCCAGAATCTGTTTCAAGGTTCCCACTTTGAAGTATTTTTGAATTGACGATTCCTCGTATTTTGTCTGCTTCTTCTATGGTTATCAATTGTAACTTGAAACTGGTTACTCTTAGTTTGTTTATCAAGTCCTCAGTAATTGTTAACTTCCATTCTTGGTTAAGTTTGTCCAGTTCGTGCACTCCATCCACGAACCAATACCAAGTATCTCTTAACTGAGTAAATAGCTCTAGACTTCCAGTCATTTTGTATTCTGTGTAGAATGGCACGAATGTTGAACACTAGGGTTTTATATACGTAAAGCACGGACGTGAATGAAAACATCCCTTAAACTCACTTCACATATGATATACCATCTCATCAACGAAAGAGAAGCACAAAAACCAAAATATACCATCTCATCAACGAAAGAGAAGCATAAAACCCACAAATAACCATTTCACAACGAAAAAGAAGCACAAAACACCAAATATACCATTCATCAACGAAAGAGAAGCATAAAACACAAAATATACCATCTCATCAACGAAAGAGAAGCATAAAACCCAGACCATCTCATCAACGAATGAGAAGCACAAAACACACCCTATACTATCTCAACAACGAAAGAGAAGCACAAAAACACACCCTATACCATCTCATCAACGAAAGAGAAGCATAAAACCCAAAATATACCTTCTCATGAACGAAAGAGAAGCATAAAGCCCATAAAACCCAAAATATACCATCTCATCAACGAAAGAGAAGCATAAAACCCAAAATATACCATCTCATCAACGAAAGAGAAGCACAAAAACACACCCTGTACCATCTCCTCAACGAAAGAAGAAGCACAAAACCCAAAAAATATACCATCTCATCAACGAAAGAAGAAGCACAAAAAGCACACCCTATACCATCTCATCAACGAAAGAAGAAGCATAAAACCTAAAATATACCATCTCATCAACGAAACGAGCAGCACAAATCATACCCTACACTATATCATCAACGAACGCGAATGTAAACACACACACACACACACACACATTTTTATTGAAGTGAGTGTTTATAGTTACACTTCACAATATTTACACAAGTTGGCAAAATGGTAAATTGAAAAGTATTTCTTTTCTAGAGATTTGGTTAGCCCTGAAAAGGGCTGTTTAATTGAACTCCAATGACATCTGGCTAATGCTGACATCTTCCAGGACGAGCACCGCACACACATCGTCGGCTCCAGTCATTCTCCCAATTTATTGCTCTGACCTGCAGAGCGAACGGAGCTTGAGTGGCTTCACTATCCCACTCCTCCGTTTGTGGAATAGTGAAGACCTGCTGAACCTCTTGTCCTCGTGACCAGAGTCGGGGATGAATAACTGGTCTCTGCGGTGTAACTGCTGCTGCTGCTGCTGCTGCTGCTGCTGCTGGAGGTGTCCTCACCTCAGGTAGCACCTCACACACGAGTTTTACCATGGGGATGCAGCAAGATCCCTCGCTGGTTCTCTATCTCCTCCACTTCTTTCTGTCTGGCTTCTTCTTTGTAAGCCTCCATAGTCAGTTCGTCCAGGAGACGTCTGGCACACTCCAGGTGTCTTTGGAGTTCAATAAGTTTTGAAATTCTTTCGCTCATCTTTAATGTGAACAGGTTCACAATGGGAGCTAGACTGACGTATGCTCGCGTTTATATCCTTGGAGAACGGACGTGATGGAAAACATCCCCTAACTTATTTTTATTATGATATGAAACACGCGGACTTAAAAGAAGTTCTCACGTTAACTTTTTTGACTTACCAACACAGTCAGATTTTTTTTTTTTTTGTATGTTGTTGACAAGACAGAGAGAAAAGGGGGTGGGTTTTGTTTTGTTTTACTGATTCCCCTAAAATTGAAGTGTTTATAGTCACACTTCTAAAATTTTAAATTTTAAATTTTTTTTTTTTGGCAAATGAAAGAAGTATATCTTTTCGAGAGTCTTGAATAGCCCTGAAAAGGGCTGATTGTTTTTTTTTTTTTTTTTTGACGAAGAGTAAAGGCAATCTTTGTTGAATTTTACTGTCTAAGATTGCAACCCCGTCTGGCAGCAGGTTTTCCTACACGATAAGGTCTGCTTCTGCGAAAAGAGAAAGAGAAGTCTTTGGTGTCTATTCGACAGTCCACAAATCCTTTGTCTGGTTCTTGTTGTTGATATTGTTGTTGTTGCTGCTGCTGTTGCTGCTCTTCTCTTTGCCTCTTCTGAGTTCTGTATTTCTCAGTCCATTCTTCTTTTTCTTTCTCAATTTCCTCTCTAAAGACATTCTCAATGAGATCTTGGGCTATAGAGAGCATTCTGACATTCTCTATCTCTTCAGGCTTCGGTATCAGGTTTAGCCTGACACGATGTAATTGAACGTAAGCTTCGTTGAGTTTAGCTAGTCTGGAAGGCATCTTCGTAGGTTGACGAGTCAACAGTGAATGGTCAGACTGGAGACCCGTTCGCTTTATATGGTACAAGCGCGGACGGGATAGAAAACATCCCTACTGAGTTTTAGTTATTGAAACGTGAGGATAGCTCATGTCATGAGGAGGGATAGAGAGAAAGTCAAAGAGCATATATTCAAACTGTGGGTCTTTTTTTATAACTAAACAAACGACAGACACGTTTTTTTTCTTCAAAATACAACATTTTTTATTCAACTAACAATGAATAGAATTAAACAAGGAACAAGGAACAAACAATTTCATTTAAAATACAAATTATTTTTGACAAGGTTGACAACGTTGTGAAATCATGTGAGATTTCCATTGATTCATATCATGAGGCCATTGATGTACACTACGTTTTCTAGCTAAAGACAAAAGATAACCATAACGGTCACAAAACCATCGATCTACTCTTTCATCATTTCTAGAAGAGTCACGATCAAAAAAAGTGACTAAATGTTCTAAAGAATGTCCCAGACTGCGATGATGAAGAAAATACACACAATATTGTCCACACACCATGGAATCGTTGCTTTGTAACTTCACATTATTGAATCGTGTCGTCTGGGCATTTCTTCTCATAAAGTCAATGATATCGTCTTCCAAAGGTGGTAATCCATACGAATCAAAATACTCCACACAATTGACTTGAGGAAAGTACACGGCTACCCAGTGAGTTCCTGGAAGATGACTGTCGTCTGTGTTGATGACATAAGCTTGGTGGTCTTGAGTTTTGCGATGTGGGAGTTCATCTTTAGCACACACTACAGGATTCCAAGAAGCAGTATACGAACTGTTATTCAAAAGGTAATTCCCAGGTATCCATTTTTTCTGCTTGTTTTGTTTCTCTTGTTTTTTCTTCACAGGTGATGATAAGTCATCAATTCAATTCTGACTTTTTGCTTGAAAAGTTCTGACAAGTAACCGTTTCTTCGCCTGGTTTCCCAACTCTGGGCTAAGAGAGCTTCGATGTGATAGATCTCTCGAGTAGTCAGTGGAGGACAGGAATGATCACACAAGCCTTTATACCACTCATGCAACACGGTTTCTTCTGCGATGAGACTCCAAGCTTCGTCCAGATACTCGTCCAATTTTTCTTCTTGACTCATCATGAGACATTTATCGTGTTGAATTTGACTGGGATGATCGTTTTGACATCCATAGCAATCTTTCTTGACCAATTCCGTAATTTTATCTGCCAAGTGTTTAGCAAAACAGGAGACTAAATGTTGTTCTTGTTCTGGCCATCTTGACTTCACGACCTCGTTTTCTTTGTCTTCGTCTTTGAAATTGGTTTTCACGGTATCCTCCCATTCCATGGATTCTTCCACTTTCAAAGAAGGATAAGTGTCCTCCATAGTGTCTAATAGTCTAGAATAACTTCTCTCAAACTGTTGATTTCTCTATGGTATTATCGAATTCAGCATACAGGATGACGTTCGTTGTGGGGTAGAGGATCTGCAAACTGAAGTTCCACTCGCAGTTGACCGGATTTTATAGGGTGGAAATGTCCCTCGTCACTGCCTTGGTCTGGAGTGAAATCAAAGGCCCACAAAGTGTATCCTCCAGCATAATCGTCGTACGAAATGCCGTGACTGGTGTTGGTTCCTAGTTGACCGGTAGCTTCGTACAGGGACAAGTACGATCTCAAGTAATTCTTCTGGTCAAAGTTAGGTTCAAAGGGTCTGGTACACAGAGTCTTGCCATCGCGACTGACTTCAATTTTGGACACTTTGTAGTGGTTAAACTCAAAAGGATTTTCATTGTTGGCTCCGTTGAAGGCTGCATTGCTAACGATGCCAACGATTAAACGTTTGGGTAACTGGCCTTGGAATAGATGATCTTCGATCTTGGATCGGAGTCCAGTAGCAATAGTGAATGTTTTCACTTCTACACGCCGTATCGGATACTTGGCAGTGGTTCTGCTCAAGGTGTGACTGATGTCGTTTCCCGCTTTAGGTAACACTTCTACGCGACGCACGTAAAGTCTGGCTTCTTGAATTTTGGTTTTGTAGTTGACATTTTCTTCAGCCATCAAGTGGAAAGCCGTACTGCTACGATTCAATCTCAGACGAATATCTACTCCGTTCAGCAAATACTTCTCCTGCAACCACATGTCCAAATGCAAACGATCCATCAGTTCTAAATTATGGGCTCCCACGATTTTCTTTTGACGAGCAACAAATCCTTTATTGTCTTCATCTAGTTCGTCGAACTTTTCTGGTGTGTCAGGTTTCCAAATCACGCAAGCATCCAGATGAGTGTTCTTGGCCTCCTTTCCGTACGTCAAGAGATTTTCTAGGTACGCTCGGTAAGGGTAAGTATCCATGCTACTGCTGATCAGTTTGTTATTCAAGTACAAATCCACTTCGCTAAACAAGGAATGCATGAAATTGTTGACGGGAGCTACTTTGGCATCATCTGCTAGATTGGTACCGTCGGATTTTTGCACTTTGACTTTCAGATACAAGTAACTGCTATTCAGATCGATGTAATCTTCCGGTTGTCCTTTGATTTCAAACTCGATGGGAGCGGAATCCGTCAAAGAGGAAACAGGATGAAATTCGACCCATTGGGATTCTTGCATGGTCATCATAGTGGGTGGCATGGCAAACAGATCCAGTTCTGACTTGGAACAGGCACAAGACTCTCGGTGCATCATTTTCTGTTGTTTTTTTTTTTGTTTACAATTTAATAATCAAAAACGTCTAAGTCTCGAACAGTTTTTCTTTTCTTAGTCTTTCTAGCTTTGAGAGTATGAAGTCCTTTGAAAGGGTGTTTTCGTCGTCTTTTTTCTGCCTTGTCCTTGTTGGAACCTCAGAGAAGCAGGAATGCCTGACTCAGCAGCAAACGTGGCATTTATAGGATTTTCTCGTCGACCCAAAATATCTTTGCCTGTTTGAAGCAAAACATTTTTGCCTGCTCGTAAGAAAGCTTCTTTGGGGTTTTGTTTGTCAATGATGACATCGTGGAGAAATTCTTTACCGTGTGTCATCGCAGCATCTTTCAGGGCGTGCAATCCCCGTGTCACCATTGGTTTTAACACGGGAACCACAGTACGAAAGACCGATTTGAGCATATCCCCTAAACCATGCCCTCGTTGTCGAGTGACTCCTTGGTACACAGGATACATGACTGACAAAAAAAGTTTTTTAGAGTACTCTTTTTCGAAAATGGAGTTTCACAGTGACTTTCCCTTGGGTGAATGGAATATTTTGTCCCAGATCTCCTTTTATAGTTATGTTGACAGTGTCAAAATACGACTTACTGACAGGTAAATAGTGAGGATGTACAAATTCACGGTGAACGTGATAGGTGTTTCCACCTTCTTCGTCAGCAGCCGTGGCAGAATCCACTTTGAAAGGAATGACACGCAGTAACGGTACAGAGGTGTGTGACCTACTACGTTGTACTCCACTACATCGGAGTACACAAAAATCAAATTCAGTCCTTGGTTCATTACTACAGGGAAATGAAAATGTTTGGCAAAATCCAAATTGTTACCTATGGGTGGCATTTTGGTTGGATGATTCTTGACCATTTCGGGGTTTCCACCTAAAATGTGATACAATTCAGGACAAAATGTAATGGCCAAGACTTTGTCATGTGAAAATTTCATCAGGAGTCGACGAGCTATTTTGTGGTATTCAATCTTGACACTTTTTTTAGTTTTCTCCAAGGCTTTTTCAAACATGATATTGAACTTGTCAGCAAGGGTGTTCACCAAATGTTGACCGCTAAAATAATAACCTGAAGGAATTTTCATCATGTAAGTGGTTCGATTAGTGGCAGGATTCTTTGTTTTCGGAAAGTCAACTTTATCACTGCGTTCATCCATGACTTGTTGCACTTGTTCATCTTCAACTTCTACGGACACAGTGTTTTGAGTTTCAACGATGTTTTTAATTTGTGTTGGGTGAATCATTTCTACCAAAGCCACTTCCCAATAGGCTTCGTCATCAAATTGAATGGCCTGAGGTAATTTGGCCGTGTAACAGCAGCACAAAGTGTTTTTGGGAAACACCTCCATGGAACTGTCACTGGGTAAGGTTAAGTAAAATTGGTTGTTCATAATTCCACAGTTCTAGTGTCCGAGGAGTCACTGGAGACCAGAGGAGTGTCTAAAAGAGAATGGTTAGGATGAATGTTGGAACTGACGTTGGACACCAGACTCCCGTTGTTGTTGTTGTTTCCGTTAGAGGAATATTTTAGAGACGGGTTGGGAAGAAGGTAACCAATGCAACTGCTGAGTAAAATGGTCCACAATTGTTTGTCTCCTTGTTGTAAACTTAGATTGGCAATGGCTGCACCGATGACACAATACACCACAAAGATTTGGCAGAAAAAGACGATTTGCGTTTTAGGCACACGTTCTCCACACCACACCCACAAGGGTTGCTTTTGTAGATCTTGCAGAGAAGAACTGGGGGAAGAAGCGTTCACAGTAGGAACTGAGGCTGTGTTGAAGACCATGATGGTCACTTCTTTTTATAGTCAATGATTTGAGAAGCGTTAATCCAAGAGTCAAAACTTGACGGATATCCTTTCCAATGTACTTTGACTTCTTTGACACGTCGTTTTCCCACTTTTCGTGTTCTTCGATCGAGAATGCTTTCGATTTCGTACACGTCGTCTTCTTTTTTGGTCACACGTTGTAACTCGGGTAAGTAAAACGTTCCTTTTAACACTTCTCCGTTCATGTCTTCCAATTTATAGACGGGAGGATAACGACCACGCACTCGTTCAGTGACACGAAACAATTCGGTGGTCCAGTTGGGCAAGTAACCTTTGTCGAAAGTACGTTTGGTTTTGCCAATGCGTACCCAATCTCCTGTGGCTAACTGTCTACCTTTCTTGGAACTAGTGACTGACGGGGACGTACCAAACAGACGCTCGGAGACGGTCACTTCGTTGTCGGGAGTCACTTCTTGAGGGGCACGTCCAATGCTCCGATGGTAAGATTGGTTGTACGATTGAACGAGGTGTGGCAAGATGTCGATGTACTTGAGAGTGTGTTGATGCGTAAAATATTTCCACATGCGTTCTTTCAAAGTGCGTTGAAAACGTTCCACGATACTGGCTTTAGTTTCGGGATTCTCGGTGGTAAAAAAATGAATGTCACGTTTCTTCAATTCTTTTTGGAAAGCTTGGTTTAGAAATTCGGTACCTTTGTCGGTTTGCCATCGAAGAGGGTGACGACCACTTTGTTTCAACACCAGTTTCAAGGCTCGCACTAATTCACTGCTCGATTTGGAAGTCAAAGGCACGACCCAAGCAAATTTGGAAAAGACGTCGATGACACAAAACAAATATTTGTAGCCACGATTGTAGGTGGCCAAATGAGAGACATCGGCTAAATCCGCCTGCCATTGATGATCGATACCTTCCACTTGGGTGCGACTTCTTGAAAATTTTCGTCGAATAGGTTTGTGTAAGGTGTACGTAGCTTGTTCTTGTAACCATCGTTGCACTTGAGGTAAACGGACACTTTTCAGTTTTGTTTTGGCAGCACGATACAATTTTTGAACACCTCCGTAGCCAGCTGGATGAGATGGATCGTAGTAAATGCTAGCTAAGACCTTCTCCATTTTTTTCTTTTTTGTTTTTTTTTTTTAATAAGTGATCCAATCTTCGCTGATGCTTTTCGCTATGGAGCGAGAGGGTGGTTTGGAAACGGCTTTACGTGTTCGATGTGCCACAGGAGTCGAAGTGGAAGGTAGTTTTGGTAATGGTGTTGGAGGTGGTAATGGTGGTAAGAGAATTTCTTTGGTTTTCTTGTCTTTTTTCACTTCTGGTTTCCCTTCTTTCTTTTTTACTTCTGTCGAAGAAGGAGTGGACATCTTCTTTTTAACCCAAGCTTTAAGTTCTTCTCGTTGAGGTGTAGGGGAAGGGGTCAACAAGGACGTTGCAATTTTACTAGGAAGAGGAGCTGCTGGTGTTTGAAAGACTTCTCGTACCTCTTCTTCAGGTATCCGTGGGGTTGCTTCTGTCTTAACCGCTGAGGTAAGTCGTGGTGGTGGTGGTGGGTGATGGACTTTTCATCAGGGCTTTCAAATCTTTCAAAGAAGGTACAGCTGTTTCGTCTAATGCTTTTTGGTGAAAGAGTTGCAGTCGTTGCAACAATTGACCGTACCGTTGAGATTTTTCCGTTTCGGACAAATCGCTACGATCCATCAACGATTGCAATTCGTGTTGTAACTGTGACATTTCGGTCAAATGAGGATTGGGAGGTAATTGTGGGGTCCGTTGTTCTTGCCAACGATGGTATTCCATCCATCGTTTATAAGGGACTAAAGTCAGTTTTCGTCCTTCCATTAGATTTCAAGAATCACGTCTGGGATCTTTTGACTCCAGTGTTCTCCTTTTATCTTCGTCCTCCCAGGATAGTTCCAAGTGATCCCATTACTCCTTGCAACAAGGGTTGTGCTATGTTTCCCAGCAAGGGTGCTAACATGGGTGCTAACATGGGTAAAATAGCAATTCCTCCGCGTTGCACCAACATCTTTTTCTTTTGACGAATAGGAATTTTCTTTTGGACCATTTGGCGAAGAACGTGTCGATGTTTGGCTAAGCATTTTTTCTGATGTGCAGACAAAGGAATCGTGCCTTTCAAAACATTCAGACAACATTCGCACACGGTATCAATGACGTCCTTCGAGGCGGTTTGAATGAGTTTTTTTCGCATGGGTGAAGGAGCTTTGGACAGGACAGACAACATGTCCCAATGTTTGACTAAACGAGGAGGTAGTCCTTTTCTTTTCTTTCCTTTAGGAGTAGAAGAGGAATGGGTTTTGGAGGGTGACATTTTTTTGTGAATTGTTTCCAGGGCAGACACCAAAAAGTACACTAACGTCAATCACTTGGGTACATGACCTTTTATCCTTTTTTAGCACAACGAAACTGTCTTGTTTCCTTTTGGAACAGGAGAACGATACATCTTTGGGTACACGACAGCCACTTAACTTCATAGTTCGTCCTTGTTAGTCCCTTATTCATATGGACTTTGTCCCTGATCAATTTTTTTGTTGTCTCTCTTTTAGAAATTGCTCAACCTTTCCCAATATGTTGTCAATATGTCTGTAAACAAAAAAAAAAAGGACTGAAGAAACTGCCTCTTTGGTGACTCCTTTTTTTCTTGGAACGACTGTGTCTTTTCTGTAGGTGTCATCGATGCTGAACTAAACGTTTCTTAGGATGACGTGACTGACGTTTTTCGTTTTCTTTTCCTTTTTGCACAGAAGAAGAACGACGATGGTGATGGTGTACACTTCTTGGTGGTGCCATCTTGAGGTGATTAGCAGCACAAAAAAACACACTGATGTTAAAATGGACCTCGGGTCTTTTTATACTGGAATGCGTCGCCACTGATTGTCTTTACGTCGTATCAACTTGATGACAGGCAACACACGTCGTGGAGGAGTTCGCAAAGGGCTAAATCGAGCCAATTCTTGGTTGGACAAATCCAGTAAACTTTGTAACACACCTGTTCTCTCTTGGACTTTGATTTTGGGGCAGGTACTTTGTGAGCAGCAGCCGCTGCTGCTAAAGAGGAAGCGGGTATTACTGATGGAGAAGACATTTTTGGAGACGCTCTCATGTAGGTTGAAACTGTTTTCGGTGGACTTTTCTTTTTCGTTTTCTGAGGTGGTGACTTGGTTTTACTACCGTGGTTCTTTTTCTTTTTCTTCTGGGTAGGTTGGGAGTAACTTGTTTCTTGGGGACAAGTTTGGGTGCATTGGGATCCCATTTTAGGAGGGAACGAATGATGACACCTCCTAGTGAACCACTACCTCCAGGTTTCAAAATGATTTGCTTTTTGGTTTGAGTGTCAATGCGAGGATCAGCTAGTTGCGTCAAGGCTACTTTGTTTCTGTCAAAAAAAACGTTTGGTTTGATGTGGAATCTGAATGATGCCTTGCAGTAATTGACGTGCTGTCACCTACAGTCGTAAGACTTCTTTGTGACTGACTTCTAAGACACGAGCACGTATTTGTGGATTTTTCTCGCGACTAATGCCATACAAGGCACGAATCAATTTAACGGGAAGATGAGACTGAAGGGACGTCATGTTGACAATGTGTGAGACAGAATCCAAGTAACCAAGGTTTTTATACTATTTTTGTCTTTGCTGGTCATGGTTAAGTCGACGACGGGGATGAGTACACGACAGGTCCACCGTCTTGACACCAGTGGTGAAACAGATGGGTACGAAATCGCAAATAATCGGGGGTAGTGGGTTTCAAATCCACGAGTAAATAGGCGTGTGGAGTTTGAGTGGCATCTTCGTACGCATGAGTTAGCCAAGGTGTTCCTAACTGTTTGGCTAAGACTTGCACTTGCGATTTATCTCTAGGACTTTTAAACAAGACCACGTAATGAGCATTGAGACTGATGGTACGATGGGCTTTACTTTGTTGAAACAAATTTTGAGTAATGTAAATGACACTGGCATTACGATGATGCCCTTTGCGTGTAAACCACAGCTTAATTTCTTCTTCGTCTTCTCCTAACATGTCATCAAAAATAACCAAATGGGTTTGACTGGGGTCAGACACGATACCGTCGTCTTCGACCGGAATGCCTTCCACAAACACAATGGATTCACCTTGACTTTCTCGTAGAAGGTTGTACGCGGATTGCCACTCTTTGTAACACCACACGATACGTTGAGGTGGACGATCGATCAAATGATGTTTATGTTCGATCAAACGTTTGACAAATTCGGTTTTGCCTGAACCGCTAGGTCCAGCAATGAGCATGTTAAAGGGATGTCGAAGATACAAGGCATCCCAACTAGCACGGTCTAAGTGTTCGTCAATGACTTTGAAAGTGGAGGAAGAGGGAGCAGAGACAGTAGAGGTAGCCATAGTAGCGTCAGGAATGTCACCTTTCGTGTAACACGATGACAAACAAGACAAGAGTTTTTATACTTTTTCAGGACACGTTTATTGCAAACTTTAAAATGAAATAACACGAAAGACATAAATACATAATAGCCAAATGGTTAAGTACATGAATAAAAGACACATCAACACAACTATCGTGGAATATAAACAAATTTCTACTTGACAACATTTTTTTGTCATTCAAATGTAGTGTCCTAGGGATAATGCGTAATGTTCTAAACGTTTGTACATGGTTTGGTACTGTCACACAAAGGTTCTCCTGGAATGGCCTTTCGGAAAGGTCAAGGACCGTCCTGTCCTGAAGAGAATGGTTTTCCTCCGTGACAGACTGTTCTTCTTCTTCTGGTATTGTCACTAACACAGAATGAAAAGTGACTTTTTTCACGGAACGTTTTAATGTTTCAGGATTACAAATCTCGGGCATAGTTAGCCACTTCTTTAGTCCAAGCCTCAAACCGACACTTTTCCAGTCACGTACATCTGTCCAGTGATGGTGTAAGTCACAAGCTACACACACATCCTCATTCACCTCTTCGGTACCTAAAAGTTGACGAATCTTGTTTTCCCGTAAAGGTTTAGAAGTATCCAAATGAAAGCGCAAAGCTTTCAGGAGAATGAGTTTCTCGTGAGCATTTAAAGGCATCACTTTCATATTTTGTTTTGGAATGGTACGTACTGTTCGTAAAGTGTCCACAAATGATCGGACGGTAAACGAAATCCCAGAAAGCAAGTCACTAAGACACACACGACACGTCGTCCCCAATTCAATGGACACAGTTCTCGTAAAAGGCAATGGTAATCCTCCACTGATTGAATATGGTCATGGATCTCCTTCCAAGGAATCTGTTGAATCAACAATGATAACGGTTTCGGCATGGTAGAACGATTTTATAGTCACTTTTTTTTCGCCAGCATATAACCGTAATTTCTCCACAAACTTAGTCGTATTATTCCATTCTCGAATCTAATTTTTTTAGTCACTAACTGAAATGTGACTAGTCGATCAGAAGTTTCCTCTTCCACTAAGTTTACATACTGTACAAGATTGTGGTATCTCTCTAACTCGTCTTTGGAATTCGATTCAGTAAGTGTAACTGGAAGTACATATAATCTCTACTAACAATACACTTTTTTCCCACTCGATGTTGACTAATGTCTGACCACTTGAACACTTTCTTCAGAATCAATCCTTTTATAGCATTGAGGTACCAGTGGTTCAAACATCGGTGACGTAACGGATGCAATAGTTCTTTGCGTTTGACTTGTATTTTGACCAACTCTCGATAAATTCGTTCTCTCAATTCCACAGGTAAACCACGAATATTCTCTAGTAAAGGATCCATAACCATGTCTTAAACACTTCTCTTAGAGCGAAAGTATTGAACGTAGTGAGTTATTTCATTCCACTGCCATTCAGGATAACGGTCCAGAATGTTAATAAAATCTTCCGTTGTAAATGGTCTAAAGCGAAAACAAAGAATGAACACAACTTTAATCCAAAGACATCGAACTTGTTGGTTGACTTCTTTCACTTTCCTCCTGTGAATTTCTCGACACAAAAGTTCTACAGTCACCAATTGAGATTTGGCACTAGCAAAACTCTGCCAAATGTCCTTGTAGATCTTCTCTTGCAATTTCAGCGGTAATGTTTGAAGATTGATATTGATGTCGGGTATAAATACTTGAGTAGGGGTGACCCGATCTTGGACTCCTAACCCTGTGGCTACTTTCTTACTTGACATCGTTGAATTTGAATAAAGGACGAGGTCCCACTAAAGGTACGTAATGACAATCTGGAGACCAACGAACATGTTCCAGGTAAGCGGAATCTTTCTGTTCCCACTCGTGAAGTGACATGCCACAACTAAAGCACTTGACTTTATCCCCTTCACCCAAGTAGAAAAATCCAGCTCTGGCTAATTCTTCGGGGGTAGGTCCTCCCAGATATTTTGGCCATTTACCTCGAAAGGTTTGGATCCGACTTTCATAATCAGAGTATTCTGGCAGACGCACAGGAAACGAATATTCGTATTGTGCAGATTCACCTCGATGAGGGTAAGGTGAGATATGCAAAAGTTTGCTCAGTTTTACGTGACATCCGTAGGGTGGTAACCGAAGCGTTTGTTGTGGAGGATGACATCCACAGATAATGTGAAAAGGTGTACGATGACGAGCGGCATCACTTTGCATCCGTCAGGATTGACACGTATACCATCATTATCACTCGTTTCCAGGATAGGTTTGGTCGTCTTTGCAAAGTTCCCATGACGATAATGTGGTACTGAATCGCTAAGGTCACAGCGTACAGCATCTACGTCATCGCAAGGTACAGCATCGCACTCAAGTTTACTCTTGCTGGATATTTGCTGGGTAAAAGGATTCATCTTTTTTCTCTTGGTCTTGGTAGTCCAAATGAACTATTAGTCTTGAACGTTGTCCCTTTTTATATGCTGAGCAATATCAGCGTGTCCGTACGGTAAAGTGAAGTGGTTAGGAAGCCGTACTCGCTTCTGATACACGATTTGATAGACTTTTCCAAAGGTCGACTGACGATTTGATGTGTGGGCAAACGCACAATCTTGTTAGGTTGGTAAGTGGTCACTTTAAAGTTTCCATCCTGACCAGACTGCAAGGCTTCTTTGAGTACGCCAAAGTTCACCACTTGACTGGTGCGATAATTGAGAGTCAATCCTTTCACTTTACACTCCGTGTACACTTCTCCTTGAGGGTTACGGTATTCGTAACCGTAATTTTTTGGACCGCCACTGGCAAAACTTAGAATCTTGTCCTCGGGATGCTCGTCTGTCCAGGCTCCTAAACGGTCTCCTTCGATTTTAGGTTGCTCTTGACCCAAACGACTAATGTAGATGCAACTGTCCGTGTCAAAATACAACACACGATCTCCTAACAGTTCTAAAGCTTCGTACAGTTTTAAGCGAGCATGAGCTGTCACGTAAGCCGCAATGATGACATTTCCAAATTCGTTGGCTTCTACAAAGTCCAGTTCTTCTTCGTAATTAACTAAGAGCAAGTCCTCACGAACGACGTCCACGTGTTTTTATGAATTTGGTTTTGTCGTGAATCATCTGGAAGTAACGAAAAAGTTGTGACAAATACTCCGTTTTGGGTAAACACGGACGTTGTGCCATTTTGCCCCACAAACAATTTAACATCACTTTGGCAAACGATCGCCTTCCTTCGTTTTTTCCACGTGGTCTAAAGTGATGCCTTCCTGTTCCCAGTATTTCTCTTTGAATTTCTTTTGACTTTCGGGAGTGTGACACCAGGAAGGATAGCCACTGGCTTCTTGCTTCAGTTTCAAAAAAGCATTTACGTACTCTGAGAAAATGCCTTTTTGAGTCTCGTCACCCTTGTGGTACTTTTCTGTCTTGGGAAAGTGGTAAATTTCGTACACTTCTAACAGTCGGTATCCCAGATCCAGAGCTTTAAAAAATTCTACACTAACCCATGTTCCCGTCAAGGAACGTTCTTCCTGTGTGTGCTGACAAGGGTGGTCTTGGTTGCACGTTTCAGCACAAGTTCGACACAAAAAAAAACATCAGTTTTCCTTGGCAATGATGGGGTAACACGGGATGGTACAAATTCGTGGGAGGCAAGACTTTGCACTTGATCAATCCTTCGTATTGTCGAATATTGTCCACGTCAATGTGTTCGGTCAGCAATTGTGGGTGACCTACCGGAAAGTGACAATACTTGCACACGTATGGGTACAGAGAACACACGTCCAAGTATTTGATTTCTTCTCCTTTCTCCTCGTCGGCTTGGTACAGCAAACAGGTGGCATTCGTCCGTCCTCCGTACAAACTCTCCCTTGGGTTTAGAGGGTCCGACAGCTTGTAACTTTCCACGATACGCTTAAACTCGGGATCGGTTTTCAATCGCTGGTCGTATTCGTGTTCCCACATTTCTATCACTTGATATCCTTGCTCTTCTAACTTCAAGCGACGTTGACAAGTGGCCTGGTACAAGTCTTCCATGGTTTGTTGTAGTGCTCCGTTGAGGATAACAGATAGGACATCCATGAAATAAGCAACCGTTAAACTCGTACACGATCTGAGGGTTTTCTAAGTTCCAACCATCTACCGAATACCTTCCGATGGTCTTTTCACCTCCTCCGTTGCGGGCATGTTGAATCCATTTGTCTTCCTTGTCACACAAGTAATGTAACCAGCGTAGTGCTTTAACCGAGTATTGTCGTTTGACAAAATGGGTCGTTTGAGGGGTGATAACAGCTAGGGTGTTTTCGGGCATGAATCGTTGACGGTACACTAAGGAACACGCTTTAGCAAGGGTGCAGGCTTCTTTCAAAGGATCGATTCCTCCGTGTTCCATGAATAATTCTCGAAATTTGCCACAGCAACGCCGTAAAATGTCCACGTCGGAACGACAATATTTTAACATTTCTTCCTGAAAGTCGAAAGGGTCCGAAGCGTGAGTCTGGTACCATGAGTAGAAAGCTTCTCGTTGTTCGGTACGCATGTTGTCGGGGTCGTAGTAGTGAACCTCAGGCAAATGAGGTAGAACAGCATGTTGATTGGCTTCGGTATTGTAAAAGTGAGGAAAATAGCCTTTGGCCATTTCTGTCATGCCAAACGTTTTAGGCATGCGACTCAAAGGCATGGCCAAATAACTCATCGAATCTTTAAACTGCACTTGTCCCACTTGCATGGAAATGATTTTGGCTCCGTTCAAAGTCACTTTAGGACGTTCGGTACTTTGTTCCGTATAGTATCTCAGCAAAAACTGTCCATCGTATCCCGAGAAATTGTGAGCCATGACTGTGGCAAAACGATGACAATCTCCGTAACGTTCGATATCTTCTTGGCTCCACGTCTCGTCGATAGGGTCTAAGACCCATTGGGCAAAATCGGTCAATGTGTTCGGTCCCCGAAAGATTTTTTCACGTCCACCAGGAATCTTGCTACAGTGAGGGCAATGAGTCAAGATAGGCTCTTGGATGCATTTTTCGCACGCTCGATGAGCCACGCAGAAATTAGGGATGTGAATACCAGTTTCTTGCATGCATTCGAAATCGAAAAAGATGAAATTGCCTTTCTTTTTCTGGTTCTCTTCTTCTTTTTCTTCATGTTTAGAATGGTATTTTTGAATGTAGCATTGGTGTTCCAAGTCCACGATTTGGTGACAAATGTGACATCTTTTCTTTCCTGAACAGACGTGTGCCTTGGCGCTGTTGGTACGTATGCCTTGTCCACAAGTAGGGCACAATCTCAGGAGTTGACATGCACTTTTCCGCTGTGAACCTTGCGTCTTCAAATGTTGCTGGTAACAGGCAGGACTGACAAACGTGCGCTGACAAGCAGAGCAATGCACTCGTTCTTGTCCTTCGTCCAAACAGGGTTTAGAGGCTAAACATCCCTCACATTTCGATCCGCAATGTTTGTGTTGCTCTCGATTGTTATAGCCATAGTCACATTTCTCACAGTAATAACCGTAGGACAGGAATGCAGTGATACTGGTAATGGCATCAAAATGTTCATCGTGATGATAGATGTGAATGTATTTTCCGTCTTTGAAATCTTTGCCTCGAAACAACAGAGGTCCGCGCACTTCTTGAGGGTGCACTTTCAAGGTGTAACGTGGAGCCAAAACGTCTTGAAACTTTTGCATTTCAGGAATGCCACAGGGTGTGTCTTTAGCTAGTCCCGCTTGCTGTAACAGGAGTTCTGCCTCTCTTTGTTGTTTGGCTCGGTCCGATTGTTGAATAGTTTTCCAGGCTCTTTTCCATTCTGGCGTGTTATTCTTGTCGACATACGTTCGTCCCACCACGATGGCACGGGCTAAACACATCTTGTCTTGAGGGTTGTTAATTTGGACGAGGCTCTTTTTGATGCTGCGAAGGTTGTCTACCAAGAACACCTTTTTGCGCTGTCCTGTCCCTTGGGGAAGAGAAACGTGGGTCATGAACAGTGTCGCTTTTCCGTCGGTGATGTGAAACTTGTCGTTGGATTGTTGCACGTGTTGAATCTTGTCGATGATTTTGGAAGGTGTCAATTCTGATGGACTGCTAAACTCGATCCATACGGGAGACTTCAAATTGTCGTGATGAATGGAAAGTCTCAAGCGATCGTCTTCTTTGGCTTCACATTGCTGTTTCAGATTTGTTAACAAAGAATCCCACACATCGGTGATGAACTCTTCTGCTTTCTCCAGTGGTACGTCGGACTTGAAATCTTTAAACTTCACGGTGTACGTGTGGGCTGTAGTTCTAAATTTTCTAGAGGATCGTTTGTCGGTCTCTTGAATGTGATAGTAATTTTTAGGGTTTACTGTTGGTACTTTTTTTTTTGCTTTGCTGTAGACTCCCTGGGTTTAGATTCTGGTTCACTCATCTCATCTTCAAAATCACTGGCATGAATTTGAGCCAAGACTTCGGCTACTGTGCGAGGCGATAAATCACGTTTCTGCCTCTTACTTTCTTTTTCTCTCTCACTGAAATCGTGCGATCGTTTCATCTTGATTGAAAAAAGTGAAATGACTACATTTGAAATGCCGTGGGTCCCTATATATTCATGTCAAATCAGTGCATATATAAAGGGCTAGTGCCTTCCCTCTCAGTATTCATTTTTTGCTCTCAAGCTGATCAGTACGATGGAAGAACCCACACAAATCGAACTTCTCATTAGAGCTTTACGAGGTGTCATTCGAAAGTTTTCGCCAGACAATCCAACGGACTATTCTTCCACTTTTCGAGACAAAAGTCAGGATACTTGCTATATCTGTAAGAATAAAGGGCATTGGGCTACAGAATGTCCAGACCGTCAAAAAACCAGTGTCAAAAAAGACAAGAGTCGAGATACCTGTTATCATTGTAAGCAGAGAGGACATTGGTCTACAGAGTGCCCTAAGAAACAACAACAAGAGCAGGAGAAAGAGGAAGAAGAGGAAAAGAAGAACCCCGAGACAGGAGAAAAAGAAGAGAAGAAGGAAACTGTGAAGGAAAGTGAAGAAATTCAAAAAAAAAAAAACAGGCACAGAAGAAGTCTATGAACTTGTTTTAAACAAGTGTTGCGTTCTGTTGTGAATTGAATTGTAAAGAATTGTACCAGAATAGACCAGATTGAAAAACGTAAGTGTCTCCTGGTTTTAATTTTTTAGAATAAGAGTCTACATTCACGCACACACACACACACACACACACACACACACAACATACATACATACTAAAGGGTTACATACATACTAAGGGGATTTTAAGTTTTCATTGATTTTTTTTTTTGGCAAAATGAATAGTATTTCTTTTCGAAAGTAATGAGTGGTCCTGAAAAGGACCGTTGGGTCTTTTGTTTCCTGAGAACACACTCAAGAACGAGAAGCAATTCGCTTTAATTGCCTTATGCCTTTGCCACGGCCAAGGCCAACTTGTGGACTTGCTCTTGTCAGTGATTGAGTAGAAATTACTAATGGTGGAATCTCTGGTGTAGTCACAATGTTAGTCTGCTTGGCTCGGGAAGGTCTTTTTCTCTTCGGTCGTAATAAAGAAGTCTGATACATTTCTTTCAGATTTCTTAACTCCGCTAAAATATCCAAGAGTATCGTGACCGTTTGACTTTCACTGTTTTCCTTCTCTCCTGGACTTGCTTTCTTTTCTACTGCTTCTTCTTCTTCTTGTCGTTTCCTTCTCGTCTCTTCTTCTTCTCGCTGTTGCTGTTCAAGCAGAAATGCTTCTTCTGCTTCTTTCTGCTGCTGTAAAAATTTCTCTAATTCTTCTTTTTGTCTTTGTTTAAAATCGTCGATGCGTGGTAAAGAAGGAGAAATTGGTGAAGGTACTGGTGCCGGTACAAATTCTTGCGAAGAGAGAAAATCAACTAAATCCCAGTTGAAATCAACCTCTTCGGTCAGTGACACTGTGTTCACTTTAGTAGCTGATGCTATACCATTGCTTTTCGTCTCCGCAGCTGGTGCACCCCAATTCATTGTCTTCTTAAGTTCCGTCATGTTTGACTCAACAATGCCGCATCTATTAACTTCGCACGAACGCTAGTGAACGTATATAGGCATTGTGACGTCACAGGGAACTCTCTTCGGATTGGAAGACAGGCTCCGCGAAGTGACCGAATTTTGTAACGCGTATTGGGATTGGTCAACCATTTCAATCTGTTTCGATCCAGTCTTTCCCTATAAATACAAACAGTTCACTTCATTGCCTTCACCTGTTCTCATCACACACAAAGAAGATGTTGATCACTGCTAAATCCTCTAGTTGGTTATCGTCATTGTTTTTTGATCCGGAATTACCCGTGTATGCGAAAACAAAATGGACTGTCATCCGGATTAAAGGTGCCACTGTTTGGAAAAGAAGATGTTATGTGGAAAGACAAGGCTGTTTGAAGCGGACTCTCATCTTCGGACAAGAAGTGAGATGCAGTTTAAGACAAGCTTTGAGAAAGAAAAAAACAATGCCATGTCCTGTATGTTAACGGCATGATGTTAACATCATAAACAACGGCCCTTTTCAGGGCCACTTTCCATGCCTCGAAAAGATTATACTTTTCCATAACAAATTGCCTGTATAAGTTATAAAACATACATTTCACTACATTCACTAACACGACGAACGCTTGATGTCACAGTACTTGACGAATGCTTGACGTCACAGTACTTACACATTGTTACACTGTTGACAAGTGTCCAGTACCGTGACGTCATGCCACCTGGAACCATTCCTCTTGACGCTATACAGTCCCAGAGTGTGATAATACAAAATTACCCTTGATGCTATATCGTCCCAGGGGTTGGCATTTGTCGCCAAAAATCTTGACGCTATATCGTCCCACGCTGGTTATTAATGATAACTCCCATTGACGCTATATCGTCCCCATTCACTACTCATAATACGTTAATCCACTGAATCAATCTTGCTAACAATCAGTGATTAAAAAGGTGTCTCTGTTTTACCTTTCTGTTTTCGATTTATCTTTCACCTACTTAATTAATAGCTACAACATGTCTTTATTTCACCTAGGTTTTTAAACACTTCATGCTCGGTGATCATCCTCGGTGATCATCCTCTGGGATCAGTCAAGATCTAGAGTAGGGATTATCATGGAAGCAGCTCAGCTCTAAAATAGAGATTATACTGAGATTTGCCAGTACATGATACTATATCACCCGTGGTCAACAGAATACAAGAACAAGGAGTATACTAGGGCTGATATCAACCCATTTTATGGTAGTTTCTAGGAGCAGACTAGCTCTTAAATAAGGACTATGCTGAGATCATCCTAGTTTTTCTATTGTTTTTAAAACAAGCCAATTAGCGTATTGAACGAATATTTTTAGGCATGCTTACTGACAAGCATTTTTTTTAATCTTTCATTCCTGAAGACATCATAAGTGCTTTCATTATATACTCATATTTTTCTCCGTTAACTTTACAATGTTAGAATCGTTCAATATTTCCCGATATTGCACACCTTCAGATCGTATTTACGCGCAAGACACGCGTGTCCAACAGTATATTAGGAACTACTTTGTAAACAAATAATGTACACACTTGTAGCGGAAGATCTACATTTCGGTTGATTAAATTTGTTTCTGAATGAATTAGGCTAAAAAACAGATTTCTCATGGACTGCCACATAGTAGCAGCTTTGATACATTCCGCGTAAACATTTTTGATAAAGTGTTTAAGATTTAGGCTAGCTATAGACGTCAGACAGGATCCGCACAATAACACACAAGTTGTGATACATAAACTGTATTCTTTATCTGGTAATAAAAATGGCAAAAATATACTTACAATTTTACATCCTGAATTTCCTCAAAATATACTTTGGTAGTTCTGCAAACCTGAAATACATGAGCTATGTCATGTATTATCAAGGCTGATTACTCATTCGGAAACTTTACTGTATTTTCGAGTATGTTCCAAGTGCAGTTACATCCTCCTTGCTACACTCAAAATGAAATAAACATTAAATTCCACAGCGTCTTTTCGATAATTGCAATTGAAAGACTTCATAATTTTGCCACATTATGATCTTAGACACGAATGTATTTTATACTTCATCAACACGCTTCAATACTAATAATGGCAGACGCTGCTGGAATCGGATTCAATTAACTTCATGTAGTGTTACGTATATATGATTAAATTGCTTGTTTGTATGGTTTAAAATTCTTTTTATTTTATTTTTCTTTCATTGTATTTAATTTCAATGAGTATTTTTCTCTGATTCGAGATTCTTATTTTTAGTAGTGAGATATTTTTATCACAATATTGTTTACTTAAGAAGAAATGGTAATACATGAGAATTATCATTGAGTCCGCCTTAACCTGGTAACAATATTAAGAGGAAGTTAAAATGATTGGTCAGCATCACGGACATACTTTCTTCGCGTGATCACTGTTTGTAAACAGCCTTTATATGATTGATTTTTTAAGTGGAGTGACATTGGCATACGTGTGAATTTTAGCGTAGTAAGAGACCACATGACCAATCTCGCGAGATTTGAAGTGATGTTTTGAGGTTCAATGCGCATTCTTAATATTGTTTGAGGAAAGTCATTCAAAACCTTGAAGGAACAAGGTGGATTTTTTTAATTTGTTGCCATAATATTTTATACTTCGTCTGATTTTTGGATTCAATAATTTATTCTCCTGGACACTCAACATGATGACTTTCTTGTTAAAAAAATCTGAAAGATATTTATTGAAGTTTATTCTGGAATTATTCGGAAACAAAGATTGTGATTCAAGTGAGGAATTGTTGATATTGATACATTCGACTACATCTGATGTCATCGCCATCCATATTCGTACGTCGTCGGGACTCGAACATCGATTCTTATAGGACTATTTAGTGATAGGACTTGTGTTTTTATTCTTAGAATCATTATTGGATTATATTCACAAAAAGTCCTATTTACCAATTTTTACATTGTTGTCTATGGAAATACATTGTTTTGTTAAAATATAGAAAGCTTGTTGGCTTTCACTCTTTTCTTTATTACTGAGTTCGAGCCCTTGTCATGTAGCAATAGATTAACCCAGACCATAATCACAAAATTGCGTCTAATCAAAAAAAATATTTCAGATCAAATGGAAATGTTGTAACAATGCGTATTTATTACCAATATTCCTATAAATTTCAATTTTTAGTAAGCCAAACGCCATTTTCGTTCGAAATTTACGTCTTGCGATCGACCAACTTCAAATTTGTCTGGACAGAGTTACGTGCGTATTAATAATGTTGTGTAATGATTTAGCTACGTTTGTATATTTAGTTTAAAACTCGGCATACATTTGGTTACTTTATTTATTGTAGTGTACTTTTGTTTATTATATTAAGCATTTGGGAAGAATAAGAAAATGAATATGTAATTGTTGTTGTTGTTGTTGTTGTTGTTGTTGTTGTTGTTGTTGTGGGGCTTAACGCCATTTTCAGCACACGATAGGCTATACAAGGCGGCCAGTATTAATGGTGGAGGAAGAAACCGGGAAAGCAGCGATGTTGAGTTGAGATTACCAGTATGTTTAATAGTGTTACTTATGCGTAGCAGCAACCAAACAAGTGTTGAGGTAATCGGTTCCACACTTTTAGAAAAAAAGTCTTATACATAAAAATTGAATACAACATTTCGCACTCTTTTTAACTATTGTGGAATTTGTCTTGTCAGAAACTTCAAGCAGTGGATATCTGCTAATTGGGATCTTATTTATTCGTTGATTTCTGATATTGGTGTCCCGTGTGATAGTGTATTTGGAAGAGTTAATTATTGAATTACCATGCGATTTAGTATAATATGCATATTCACGATGAAGTTATATCCGTGTTTTAGTGATTGCTTGCCGTAACTTGGTGACACGGGTACGATTCCCAGTAGAGAACCAATGAACAGCCTATAAAGTATGATAATAACGATCTTAAAAGTTAGAGGTTGCACTCGAACAAAATGATTTTTCGGTAGCTCTTCAGTTTAAATGCAGTTACATTTTGTGTGTAATCCAGTATTCAAAACGGTGTTATGTAAGAAGCTCTCATTATTTAGCTAGCATAAAGTAAGGGAGGGGGGTAATTACAGAATTCGAGTTAAAAATGAAGAGGTAAGTTTAAATTATTCGTGGGAGGAAAAGTGTCAATGAAAATTTCATATGCAGCATGTCGACAAATTGTATTCCATATATTTATGATAATTAACAATATATGTAGCAACCAGCATTTGTGGCAGCCAAATTTATGTAATCTTGACTTTAATACCGTATTGTATAGAAACAAAAACGTGATTTCATAAGAAATTTTTTAAACATAGTTCTTAATAAGTTGTAAAGATGCATTAAAGTAAGGGGGACATTTATTATTAAAAAAAACATACATTTATCAGTTTATAGTGATGTCTAGAACTTGGACATCATAGAGTAGATATATAGCATGGTATCCCACCTAGTCCTATTATCCTGACACTAGACCGACCAGCACAAACTCAAAAACCTCTTAATGTTCCTAGCGAGGCAGCTGTTAGTACCATTTTTGTATATCTTTGATATGACTCGGCCTAGGTTCGAACCAGCTACCTCCTGCATCCGAGGTGGACGCTCTAACTACTAGACCACGGGAGCGGTCTCCCTTTAACAGCTACAAAGAGTTATTTATTGCAATAATATTAAGGGATTTTCCCGGTATATTTTCCAAATGTACTTATATTTTAATATTTGCTTATCAAATTACAATGTTTTTAAAAAAAATGAAACGTAACTCTAAAAGACGAACATTTATGTACATTTGTTATGATTTTAACTTTTTGCCAATGAGACTGTTTCCAGAGCAGCACAGTATAAATGATTTTATCTTCAATTTTTTATAAGCTGGTAAGTGTTGAATTCAGTTTCACTGACTGTGGGTGACAGGTTGAATTGTATTTTAACATGTAAAAATCATTAAAACTTGACTACATGAAGAAAGCACATCAGACTTATTCCATTGATACAAACCCGAAGGGTTCTGTACAAACAAGTAATTATTCACAACGAAGATTCTAATTGTTATAAGTAAAATGGCCAACATGTATTAATTGCATATTTAGTTTGAATATTTCATATCTAAATTCGGTATATTTAAAACACGTTTTTGTGTGAGAAATTACATCTAACGATTCAGCCATTTAATTGTGAGCATGATATTTAAATATCAAATATAGAGGCGCCAGTTTTAAAGTAATCATTTAAATCTTCCGTACCAGAAATCCCTATATTCGTAATTGTCATAAGTTTATTATGTTTGTTTGCTACTGACTGCGAATAGAATTATCTCCCTTGTAGGTATTACATCTGTCTATTACTTTTCCTCAAAGGGAATCAAAAGTTTTGTCATGTACCTGTGAGGAAGTGGATTGTTTTTGTTTTATATAATGTCCATTTGATGTAGTAGCAAGACAAATATTTTAATCAGTTCATTTTACTAACCTGCATCCACACACCCCACCCTGCCCCAATGCCCCCACCCCTCAACAATAGAACGGTCTATTTCAATAGCTATTAACTTACTTGCTATATCAAGGATAAGATCAGTTTTGTCACTTGTATGCTAAAAGAGTGCCATATTGTTGAATAACTAAATATATATTCATTGTGTATTACAAGTGCATTAGAACTCACAGATATCACACTGCCTGCCTGCCTGCCTGCCCCACATGAAATATTATATCATGGAAGACAAAGACGTCGACATCTTTTTTCAATCTATTGTAATCAAAGCACGAAAACATGATTATTGGCGGGTACTCATGATTGACAGTTTATATATGGAGATAATAGGACTAATTATCAAATATAATTTAAAAACAATACAAACAGGCTAGGTAGAGGAGTAACTACATAGCGGACGATGTACTGAGTCTATCTTTGAAAATGTGGCGTCGGATCAACTTGCTATTTCTTGTTTTGTGTTTTTTCACAGGTAAGCAAGAGTGTATTTACTAGAATGACACATATGTTTGATATGTAAATAGAATATTATTCTTAAAATTGTATAAAATAGCATTTTATAAGTAAACTCCAATCAGATAAAGGCAGAAGCTTCTGACATTACTGTTATGCAGGAATTAGGCACTGTACTTAAACGTCGACATGACTGAAACTTATTTCTTTTCTTTCTGTTTTTCAACCATCCATTAAAAGTTTCATAACATGTATCATTAAAATAAAAGGTGCATTGTATTATTACAGAAAAAAAATATGTGTGACAAAACTTATCAATTAAATCTAGGTGTGACTTTAATGTTTGAAATAATGCAAGACTGCAATTAATAAAATTTCTTCATTTTTCAATATTTATAATCCATATGGCTAGAATGCCAAACATAACGATGGATAGAAGATAAAAAATAGTTTAATTTCATTAATATGGACTGTCCCTATTAGCCCTTTAAATATTTATTATAATTGTTTCATGTAATTGATTTGTCTTCCTTCCATTAATTATTTCCTTCATCATCTTTTCAATTCTTTTTTATCTAAACTTGAAACAAAATGGTATTTCTATTGAAATAGAAAAGTCTAATCTTACTGGATTCCTCCAATTTATTTAAAAGTTGTACATAGAAAAAAATTATACTGAATATTGTGTTTTGTTCAATTCTGATAAAGCGCAGCAACAGCTGTTTTTTTTCTTTTCTAAACATATTGTATAACTGTATATCGCATACAAGCACGTGACTACATTGCATTTCAAGGTGGCCATTCTACAAATGATCACATCTCTGAAGAAGTAATGCGTGTCTTTATTCAAAGATTCTGCCTTTTTGTATATTTTGGCCGTTGTATTTGAACTACATGCCTATATTTAAAGATTTTGCCAGTGTATATATTTTGACCGTTGTACCTGAACTACATTCTTATTTTTAAAGATTCTGCCAGTGTGTATATTTTGATCGTTTTATCTGAACTACATGCTTATATTTAAAGATTCTGTCTGTGTGTATATTGACCGATACATCTGAACTGTCACTACAATTCTTACTTATATGAGCTCAACCCTAAACACTAAAAGCTAAGCAAACCTCTTATTTTCTTCTTCTTTCTCAAATAACCTAGAAATGTAGCTACACTTGGCTACAAAATGTGTATTTTCCTATCATTATATACAGAATGTCGGCATTTTAATCCGTGTCAAACAACGATTAGCAGACCGTAATTTGATACGTTACATTACTGACATTATTGTATCTGAACAATATACAGCATATAATAGTAAATATACATGCATTTTAAAACTACATATTGGGCGGTACAAGATGATATCACCATTGTCTATCCTTAATACTGATACCACAACCAAATTATCAATAAATCACACTAACGGGAAAATTTTAGATTGGTAGAAATGTGTCACTTAAAGAAACAAGCTAACTTATAAACATATTTGCCTCATATTATACTTTAATTTTTCACTTTCATAACAACGTATTTTCTGCCAAATTGCAATATTTGATCAATATTCCCGGATGTATTTCTACACCTGCAGAAGGTAAACCTCTTTCACCCGACTGTACACAATTTAGCACAGAATCCATGGCCCTAGTTTTTTTTCAGAATGTCTCTGATTTTACAAAAATTTTCTTAGACGTCATAATCACTGGTACTATGCATCTGGTGTCCAGGACATGATATATTCTCTGTCCTTATCATTTTAAGCAGTGTAATTTCTCTTCCACTCTCCCACTACCCCCAGCCCCCGCCTTTCGTTAGCGTAACAAAAAAAATAAAGTTAATAATTTATCTAAGACCTATACTCTATCTACTAGTGTTCTAAAACCTGGTTGGTCAATATTGAGATCTGGTGGGTAGGGGGCTTTTATCAAATAGTCTCCTTAGTGTAGCCCCTAAGACAGTGTCAGCAGCCTAACATGATGTCTAAAATTGCATATGTAGCTGCAGAAAATATCTTTTGTGATGAAGAAAGGTTTACGTACGCATGCAAGGGAGTTTTCGAACAATATCGATTTTGTATATAGGTATTGAGTTGACAGCCACAGTAATTATGTTATTTGTGTATGTCAATATCCTATTTAGTGCCCCCACCCCCTATAGATTCCATTTTTAGAAGAAAGTAGTTAGAAATAAACACTAAGTTTTGAAACTTTCCACTCTTTTTGAATGTAGTGAAACTTGTCCAACTAGACGTTTCAACTAGAGACCACCTGTGTTGAAAGAACAACATTTATTGCTCCAATTTATTTATTTAATTTAAAATTCTGTTTCTGTATTAAATATATTTTTCAAAAAGGACAAACTTCAGTGATCTTTTGCGTGTCCTTAAAATACACAAATTGCTATTGTCTGTATTAGTTTGATATATCATGCATTATAACTTTTAGAGGATATCTGCTGTTACGGTTCTGAATATTATGATCACGATAATACAGACAAGCATGCAGGTCATGGAGGACCATCGATTCCAGGTATGGATTCAAGTCATGAAAGACCACCGATTCCAGGTATGGATTCAAGTCATGAAAGACATCCGATACCAGGCATGGATTCAAGTCCGCCAATTCCAGATATAGATCCAGATGATGAAATGCCACCACCTCCAGACAGTCTTGGAGGAGGAGACAAATATCCAGATGGGTAAGGGCCAAGCATAAATGATTCAAAACATGATAATTACGTGCAATCTCTGTTTAGAGCATAAGTTCCGATAGGATCGAAAACGTGTTAATTACATGCAGTCTCTGTTTAGAGCGTATGCTATGATT
This sequence comes from Potamilus streckersoni, assembly GCA_016746295.1. Classification (NCBI taxonomy): domain Eukaryota; kingdom Metazoa; phylum Mollusca; class Bivalvia; order Unionida; family Unionidae; genus Potamilus; species Potamilus streckersoni. The sequence continues at coordinate 12,806 of JAEAOA010000052.1, read as the reverse complement.
GAAAACGTGGTACTTACATGCAGTCTCTGTTTAAAGCATATGTTCTGATCAAAAATGGTAACTACATATAGCCTCTGTTTAGAGCATATGTTCTGATCGAAAGGGTTGTAATTACTTTCAATATTTCTTTCAATCTCCCAAATTAGGTTTATAGGAAAGAATTTAATGAGCACCAGTAGCAAAAGCGGTTAGCAGTTGTAGTAGCAGTGGGAATAATAAAGGAAGACAAGGAAGAAGAAGAAGAAGAAGAAGAAGAAGAAGAAGAAGAAGATGATGATGATGATGATGATGATGATGATGATGATGATGATGATGATGATGGTGGTGGTGGTGGTGATGATGATGATGATGATGATGATGATTGATTGCTATTTTACGGCGCATCAGCACTGTGAGGCTATTTATTGCCAAACATAATTTTATATCCTTTTACATTTAAAACTGGTAAAATAATTTTATTGACCAGCGAATGTAGTCCAAACAGTTAAAGGTAAAGCGATAAAAATGTGAACGATGGTAAAGAATTAAAAGTTTCCCGATCAACGGGGTGTGTAAATGTATAATAACGAAAACATATGATTGGCAATTTAAATCTATCGACTGCATAAATATAACACAAAACTGAACAAGGTGATAAAATAAAAGCTATAACTTATGATAAATGTTTGCTTCCTTAAGGAAGTCTATCATGTTGGTAATGTTAACTGTATCAAAGAGCTCCGTCATGTCTTGCACAACGTAGTAATGATTACGCGTAGGTTGAAGATCGAAGCATTCCAGCATAAAGTGCTTAATGGTGAATGGTTCATTACAAGCTATGCACTCTGGTGGGTCTTCTCCTTTTAATATGTAGGAGTGGGTATGACCGAGTCGGCATGAAGTTTGTTATTCACGGCATCATTCCATGATGCCTGCCATTTCTGACGTAAACAGTCTTTGATACAACGTTTAAAATCAGTATATGGTGCTTTAAAATCAGTTGGTTCTAGTAATAGGGCCATTTTAGCAGCACGGTCTGCTTTATCATTACCTTTAATTCCTACATGACTGGGTAACCAACAGTGTACTATATTGTGGGAGGTACTCAGCTCAGTATGCTTAAGGAGAATGTTTGCTAATAATGGATTTTCCAGTTTTCTGTTATGTAGTGACTGAAGTACTGATAGTGAATCGGAGAAGATAATGCTGTTTAAAATATGCTTGCTTGCAATGTATTGCAAAGCTAGGTCTATTGCTCTGATTTCAGCTGAAAAAATTGACGTACCATTTTTCACTAACGAAGGCTGCAGCGGCCTTTTCCTCATCTTTTGATCCATCAGTATATATTCTTGTATAATTCTGGTAATGATGATGATGATGATGACGACGATGATGATGATGATGATGATGATGATGATGGACGGAGAGGAAGGAGTAAAATTAAGTTTGCAATAAAGCAAGTACATGTTAAATTAAACTTTGACATGCAAACAATAACAGTACAGCCCCATGCTATTTTCTGAATATATTCTTAAGGTCTATGTAGCAAACAAGGATATTTAACTGAGGTCCAAACTGATCTGTAAATAATAGAATATTAGGAAACTTGGCATAACGCTGTTCGGGGTACCTGTCTGTACGTGCATAAGCAGTACAAATATGTCATGGGTACTAGTCTGTACGAGCATAAGCAGTACAAATATGTCATGGGTACTAGTCTGTACGTGCATAAGCAGTACAAATATGACATATGTTACACGTATACAAAAATGTCCACCTTTTACCCAGATGAATCAAAATTCTGTTTTCATAAATATCTCTGTTTGACAAAGCAGGAGTTTGTAGTGTAATTATTAGATGATACGTCAGAAACATATATTCTTGAATTAAAGAGAGAGACTTAATTACTACAAACAATGCAAAGAAGTGAGATATTTGGTGAAATATATAATCTATAATTAAGTTGATAAAATCAGAATATCATTTTTGTCTTGTATGTAAGTATTAAAAAAGAACGATATGATACAAATTTAATCAATAATAAAAATTAATGTATTTTTAAGTCAATGCAAACAAAACATAATATTTATGCAACTGTATTTGTTAATCATGAACATAACACTTTCTAGTAGATTGATGTGCTTCAATATTTTTATATATGTCAGAGAAAACTACCCAAATATTACTATTTTTCAATTGCCAGACATTGGGATGGGAAAATGTTGATCGTGGTCATGCCTCTTGTGGGCGTTCTTGTATTGGTCGTCTTCGTGACCTGCGGAATATGCATCTTAAAGAAATGCAACCACGATAAAATTAAAACCCAGAATTACCAGGGTAAGAAAAGCAAAATATACACAACAAGTGGCAAAGTTACGCCATATAGTATAGAACGTAGATTTTTGGATTGATGAAGGAAAACAAGTCTCTTTACCTTAGTCAATATTGACTCATAAACTTTACATTGATTGAACGGTATATCTCGCCAGGTGTTATATCCTAATTTATACTGCTTGACTCAAATTGTTTTAATATTTCGATTTGTTTCTTATGGTGTTTTGTGTGTTCAAACTGTCGAGATTACGCTGTCGATAAAAATGTTCATAGTCAAATCATAGATTTTAATGCTCTTTTTTAATTATTATCTTCAAATATTGTTAATGTATCACATCAGGGCTGGTCACAAAGTAAAACAAAGCTGAACTCAGTGCTAATATTTGCTTATACTATTTGTTAACAACTTCGCAATAAATTCTGATAGTTTACCATCCTAGCTATCCAATTTTTGATTATTTTTCCAATGCAAATGATGACATCCCAGTGATTTCCAAGATTAAGATAAACTGAGTAACAAATCGCTATAGTCATGACAAATATAGATGTACGTAGAAACATACAATATTCCAATTTCTTATTCTATACTACTAATTCCAATACTTTCATTTGCATTTTCAAGACATGGGACTGATGGAAAAGTATCAGATCGCCATCACTACACCCGCTATCTATCCTGATAATCCTCCCCCTTATTCACCTAACGCGCAGGAAGGAGAAATGAAGTCAGTTCCTATGGAATTTCTGGGATACGGAACCGGATGGTATGCGCCCGAGATAGTGAACATGCCGCCTTCTAATACCAAATTAGTGGATCAGGCATTGCAGACGGAGCCCCAATATTTGTAGAGGAAAGAAGACATAGTCTACATCATCAGGATAATTAGCTGCTTTATATCGAAAATATTTATTGTGTGAACTAACCTATCTTTAAACAGAAGAATTATATATATATATATATATATATATATATATATATATATATATATATATATATATATATATATATATATATTGCAAACTCTGATTGAATGTGTTTAAGGAAGTGACTATAAACTCTAGAACTTAATCACATATGCATTATATTAACACACTTGTGTTTTTTTTTTTTTCCAATAGGTGAGCTCTTTTACGACACATTCGGGTGATGTGAAAATAGATATTGATGTCAACAATAGACACAAATATTCGTAAGAAGTGTAGACAGTCTTCCCCACGTGTAAAGTGTAACAGCACTGTATTGCGTTTACACATGCAGACATGTTTTCACAGATTAGAGTTATGCAAATACTGAAGGCCAAATAATTGCTATGTACGTCATTTTAGTATTTAGCTGGAAAAACACCCACTGATTCTTCCATATTTTATAATCATGGATGATAAGATCTTTAAAGACCTGTTCAGGAAATAGTCAAACGTTTGAGCTTCTGTGTAAGTTCGAGTCTTTACCTCAGTCAAGAAGGACTGTCTTTTCGAAACGTATTTTTGATTGGTTGAGCCAGATGACATGATCTACTCTCAAACTTTGGTGTCAGGCTCGAGATATCTAGGTCAGAAGTTTTTATCTGGAATTCTAACAAATCCCTGTGTGAAAGTCTCTTTGCATGAAATATTTTTGGTATTTTTTTCGGTCTTCTGTGTCCGACAACCCAGAAAATAAAATTCTAAACTTCTGTGGAAATTGTACTTTTTGTCACTAATTGTAATGTATTCTTTTTAGCTTGTTGTATAATATATTTGCGATTAAATTTTAAATTTCTTAATTAAAACAAACACACACACACACACACTCTCTCTCTCTCTCTCTCTCTCTCTCTCTCTCTCTCTCTCTCTCTCTCTCTCTCTCTCTCTCTCTCTCTCTCTCTCTCTCTCTCTTGAATATTTGTGTACTTTGTATGAGTGTAAGATACAAAATACGTCTGATTATTGTTATATTGTTTAGTATAACGTGATTAGGAATTAGTACTGATGTGACAGAATGTATTTATGTATGTAAAAGAAGTAATTGATACCGTGTTGTATTACGACGTTTGTTTTACGATACAAGAACGTTTAGGTATCTCGATGTGAACAAATGCGTGACCAAAGAAATTTATTAGCTATTATCTGCTGATAGGCAGTGTGTAGTGGGAGATGAGAGGGCAAAGGATAAATATTGTAATGACCTTGTGTTTTAACATGAGATCTGATATTTTTTAAAACTAAAAGGTTATATATTAAACAAAGGACAATGTGTCTTAATCATGTTTATACCGGAAGAGTGCCGGAGATTCAGTCAACGTTATTATTTATATATTGAGCTTTTAGAACTTGCTAAATAACACCATTCTTATGCTGATAAATATATCTTAGTTGCATGCGTGTCCCTCATGAAACATTACGCGATTGAAATTCGAGGCGTAATGTTCGTTTTCCAAGCTATAATAAACCTAGTAGAGCAAAGGAATTATATATGCACAAACACGTGTGTGTGTATATATATATATATATATATATATATATATATATATATATATATATATATATATATATATATAGCTAAACATTGTAGCGAAGCAGAAAGACATTAAAAGCAGATGACAGTGGAAGCAGAAGACACTAGGAGCAGATGACAGTGGACGATAATTACTTCACGCGCAGAGTCAATTTATGCAACTGTATTTGTTAATCATGAACATAACACTTTCAAGTAGATTGATGTGCTTCAATATTTTTATATATGTCAGAGAAAACTACCCAAATATTACTATTTTTCAATTGCCAGACATTGGGATGGGAAAATGTTGATCGTGGTCATACCTGTTGTGGGCGTTCTTGTATTGGTCGTCTTCGTGACCTGCGGAATATGCATCTTAAAGAAATGCAACCACGAAATTGAGATGTCTGATAAACATGCTAGTTCTTGTATTGGGTTTCTTCACAGGTAATGCTAGATATAGGAAAAGGATATTTTGGTTTTGAATTTGAAACAACGGTATTTTAAGAAAGCACCAAGCAAATAAGAGCGGGGCTTCTGAGATTAATATATTATGAGGAGTAAAAGAATGAATGAATAAAATGGATGGATGATAAAACAATCAAATTATTGTACCAATACATAGGCATAAAGAGTAACTATGGTAACGTTATAGCATATGTTTTATTGCAAATGCTTGCTCTAACGAAAGTTAACAATTTGTTTCAAATATATTTATATATTTTGTTTCTTCAGTCTAACATGGGCTTATAGTGACTGTGCAAATGCAGATATACTTTTAAAGGACAGGTCAAAAATATATCTTGGCAAATTCCCATTATTAATAATATCAGCTTATCTTAGGGGCAACATTGCAAGGAACATTTGTTACGACTCTGGTTATAAACTAAATGCCAGACAAAAAGTAAAATCAGCTAGTTTTGTAAAATTTATGAAATGATTTAATCATCAAAGTCAATAAATCAATAAAAGAGAAACAGAGTATTATGACTTGATTCAAAATTATTCCTAAAAAAATTTCTACTCAAGTCCAAAATAATTGAATGTGGCGAATGAAATTCAGATCTTCAAATGTACTTGTCGGACAACAATCTTGATGTATCAAAATTGCAATGTTCGGAACTCATTGGAATAATTCACAATTGTCAGAGAATAATATTTTAGCCCACTGAATACTTTGCAGTTTTAATGAATGTTCTAAACCAATGTTTCCTCTCAAATAATATAATAAGCAACAGTTTGTACATATGCAGACTTGATGTTACAACAAGAACACAAGAAGCATGAAATAGACAATTCTCAAGCTCTATAGATTTATATACAGGCGTAACAGGTAAAGCATGCATTTTGCACGTGACAAATTGCTAATATCCACATCGTTAAAGAACCCACATAACCTAACCATCCAATGGGAAATAACTTAATTCTTCTAAGAATTTACCTGATTGACCTGTCCAATGGGAAACAAACCTTTATTTGCCATCATGTTTACTACCAATAGTTTCATTAGTAACCGTAAACAAGTACTAAAGAGACTATTTTATAGATCATACGTAATCTTGCACTCTTATTATCTTAATATAGAACCAATGCACGTCCACAAAATTGTACTATAGATAATCACCTTAATATACAATATACAGTCAAGAATAAAAAAATTACAAAAGTGTTATATATATATATATATATATATATATATATATATATATATATATATATATATATATATATATATATATATATATATATAAGTATATATATATATATATATATATATATTTATATATATATATATATATATATATATATATATATATATATATATATATATATATATATATATATATATATAACACTGTTTTACAATTTTAATAAATTTTACTAAGAATTTGTTTTTCTTTATTGTTTTCCTGGCCGATTAAAACTGACGAAGACTTGCGAAATTAATTTTGTTTGATATATGGATTTCTCCGTCTAAAAATAGACCATTACTGCAGGAAAAGGTAAGATTACGACTCAATGTGTACTTTAAAACGCGAATGGCAGGCAGACCTTGAGAACCATTCATATCAGTGCTTTGGTTGTTGTTGTTGCTTTAAGCTATTCCCATACACCCACACTAGTCGAGCCCAAGACTCGAACTCACGAGGACAAAATTGAGATGGTAGTGATCAGTAAGACGGAGGCTTTAGACTTCTCGTCCGCCCGGAATATTTGTGGCAATAGAAGACTATTTACTTTTGTCGCCACTGGCATCAAATCATTTTGTTCACAATCATGTATTCTCCAAGACGTAAAGCAGTTTTCAACCGCAATTTTTAGAACAGTACATATAGCAGGCCATTTGTTGTGTGATGGGATCAAGTGAAAGTTTGCGCTTGAACGTTTTAAGTCTGTCTGCCATCTTTGTCAACGTCCAAACAGCTCGTCTTCCAGAAAAGGTAAAAGGTTTAGCTAAGAATTGGGATGTCACGTCAGTACTTACTAAATCCAATGCCCCAATGTAAAAACAAATCATTTGAAATGTACTGAAAAACATCATTGGTACCATGTGTAAACGTTTTTGGAACGTTTTAATTGTATCGGTTCCTTCGGACAATAATGAAACATCAAAGTCTTTGCTAAATGTTGCAAAATATGTCTGTGAGTAAAACGTAAACGGTGTTCTTTCAGAGAGCAGGATTTCTACCATGCTGATATAATCATTGTTAAAAATGGCTGTTTCTTTGTTTGAATCAATTACTGTGCCTCTTTTGCGAGGAATGATGAGATGATTAAGGATAAAGAAGAACAAACAGAAAGAAGATATAAAAGATAATTTTTCCCGAAAAGACATCATAATCCTAATCGAACCAAGATGTAACCCTTATAACAAGAATCAAAATCGTTGATGGATTAAATAGATTTGTCCTAAATAGTGTAATCGCAACGGTGATGACAATTTACATACTAATTACTACGGAGGAATTCAAAAATTGTCTTGTGACGATAAATCCAAACTCAAAAGTTTATGTATGAAAAATTTACAACTATGATTACAAGAGCAATCAGCTTAAATATCGTGCAAACTCATTCAAATAAAATTGTCCTGAAGTCGAACCAAAAGTTGCAAAAATCGGTTATCATCAGCATACTCATTTATTGGATGACTCGTTAACGGCGTATACTAAGTGCAACAAATATGTGTTTTGTGTCATTGACGTGTTAAAACCTCGGCTTAAGTGATTTTTATAACAAGTTCTGAGTTTGTGCTAATATAAAATATCGACATCCACTACGAGAAAGGCACCAAATTTATGAAACAAACTTTTTCTAAGGCTGGACCCACCCCTTTCAAGGGCTATTAGCTAAAATGCATCTTATATCAAGAGTTTTCAGTTTGGCTTGAAAAAGTAGTTTTTAATTTTCTTCTCATCGATAATTTGACAGGACTGTATCCATCAGTAATGGTGTTGCGCGATATGTCAAAAGAGCTCTGTAAGGACCGTTTTATAAGCAGTCTTTTAATTTTTGAACAGTTATTTTGGTGGGACCACTGCTCTGTGGATATCTTGGACTACTTGTAACATGCCTGAATCCATTTTTTGTCGAAAATTATTTGAGTATTGCTGATATGTTTTGCAGACGATTATCTGAAACTAATACTTCTGGCATACCGTGTCGCACATAGATTGATTTGTCACCACACTGACGTTTTGGCGCGTTCTCTGCATTTAACTTTTCCTTGGTCACCATCATGAATTTTCTCTACGATTTCTCTTTGAAGTGATTCAGGTAAGACCAGTCAAGTACCTTTCATTAAAAGACCATTTTGAACTGTAAATTCACCTCCATCTGCCCAGTACGATTGAAGTTTTCCATCAATAGCGGATTTCTCTGGCCAATGCTCCCAAGTTTCAGGTCTCCAGAAATCAAATTTGCTCGGATTTATAAATTGAAAAGAAGCCATTTTCAACTCTGATAATTTCAATCCTGTCTTTTTACTGTTGCCACCATGTAATGTTATTTGTTTTTGAAGAATAACTGCAGAAGGCGTTCTATACTATCTATTAAATACAATACATCAATACAGTGTGTGTGTGTGTGTGTGTGTGTGTGTGTGTGTGTGTGTGTGTGTGTGTGTGAAACCCATTTCCTTACACCAAAGATTTTAAACTCTGAAGCGAAAATACTTGTTAGAGGCTTTTGGTTTTCTAGAGTATTTACAATGTGGAATATTTCTTCTGTCGTCAGTGCTACAGCTGGTGATATAAGATTAAATTGTAATAAAATTATAATTTTATGTCGGTATGTAATAAAATTATAATTTTAATATTCACCATTGATTTGTGGAATGCAACCTTTTGAAAATAGGAAGTAAATTTGTTGAACTATTTTGTCATAAAAAAAGGAAACACGAAGTTGATATCATTTAAAACAAGAACGGGCAAACTACTGCCGAGGACCGCATGCGGCCGTCAAGGGCTTTCATGCGGCCCGCCATGGGATTTCATGCGGCCTATGAACATGTCCTATGCTCATGCTATTTAAAGTTCTCAAGGCTAAAATTTCTTTCTGATTGTGAGAGAAATGTAACCACGCAATGCCAAGTACCCACCCAGTGGGAAAAGCCATACAAATTTCAATACAATTTTGTTCGGATTGTTTTACAATCTATTTATATATCTATGATTTTTTCCCACCGGTTGAGTCAAACTATGTGCGCGCATATGTGTTGTATTTCACTGTTACACGCTCGTGATTGGCTTAGTGCGACGTCAGTATGTCTTGACTGTGTCATCGGAACCAGCGCGCTTATGACCCTAAAAGATTTTTGAACAGTGTATGTACCCGCCATGGCAGACGAGTGACTCGCAGTTCACACAAAATTGTTGAAGTGAATAATTTACCGAGATTGACGGTTCAGTATCGATCTATACATTTAAAAAAGCTTCAATTATCTGCCAACGTTTACCCCAAATCAGTAGTTCGAGGATATCTGGACAGCGAAAAATTAAAGATGAATGCCGTGCGTTTAACAAGGAGTGGACTGACAACTATTTCTTTACTGATGTTGGGTTATAGTTGTGTATTTTATTTCTCAAGTCTATTGCCGTATTCAAGGAGTTAAATTTGAAACGTCACTGTCAAATTAAGCAGGGTAACTTTTGAGAAAAAAAATAATCGAAACAATAACGGCAAAAGAAAGCAACTGATCTGCTAAAAGTGTTGAAACAACCGCAAGCTGTGTGAAAACTTAATCTTTAAAAGAGAATGCAAGAAAGGCAAGTTTCGTGTTGGCCAACAAAATCGCAAAGCAAAACAAACCATTTTTAGAAGCAGAAATTATTAAAGATTGTATGATTGCGTGTTATGTGTCAACAAGCCAAGTCAACAGTAAAAGCCATGTCATTAGCTATTGTTCGTCAAATAGACGCAATTGCATTAAATCTTCACGAACAACTGTTAAAGGCCAGTGATAGGATTGACTTGTTTTCTATTGCTTTGGATGAGAGTACTGATCTTAAGGATACTGCACAGTTGCTTATTTTTATCAGAGGAATTGATGCAAACTTTGACATTACAGAGAAATTGTTATCTATGGAGTTTCTCAAAGACACTTGTACTGGGAAAGATTTGTACAACAGTGTCGTTAACAGTTTAATCAGATTTGGATAAAGCTTAGGTAAGATGGCAAGTATTACAACTGATGGATCTCTTTCACTCAGATGAAAACATTCCGGCCTTGTGAAGTTAATGAATGATAAAATTAAACATTTTGCACTGTCCTTTCACTACATCATACATCAAGAAAGCCTCTGTAAGTCTTGTCTAAATCTTAAGCATGTTGTGGATCCAGTCGTGTGTGCAGTAAATGCAATAAGAACAAGAGGACTGAAACACATGCTATTCCGAAGACTGTTGGAAGATATGTAAGATGATTTCACCGATGTGCTGTACCACACGAATGTCTGCTGGTTAAGCATGGGAAAAGTACTAAAGAGGGTGTGGGACCTCAAAGCAGAAATTCTCATGTTTTTTATATGAAATATATCTCTTGTGACTTTTCAAAACGAATGCAGAGTGAAGAATGGATTTGTGATTTTGCATTTTGCTGTGGACATAATGCAAAAATTGAATGAGTTGAACACTGAACTTCAATGAAAAGGTGTATTTGCTCATGAGTTGTACGTGGAAGTGAAATCGTTTCAAATGGTGCTTAAACTTTTTGCCAAGCAGCTGAATGAGCAGAACTTTGTTCATTTTCTTCTTTTGAAAAGATGATGACTGTTTCACAAGCGTTATCTGGCACGTACAGTTGCCATTTCACAGCTTTAATAGAAGAATTTATCTGGAGGTTTGCTGATTTCAAGGTAATGGAACAACAGTTCGACCTGCTCAGCTCACCCTTTGCTTTTGACATTGAAAGAGAAACTGAAAAACTGCAGATGGAACTGGTTGATTTGCAAGCCGAAAATTCCTTAAGAAGACCTTTTGAAAACAAACCACTGATTGCGTTTCATGATTCTCTACACACATGAAAGTTTTAAAATCTGAAAGAATTTGCCATAAAGATGTTTGTGTTGTTTGCATCAACCTACATTTGTGAGCAGACTTTCTCTACTATGAAAGTCAACATGTCAAAGAATAAATCACTTCTAACAGATTCAATTCTTCACTCAGTTTTAAAGATGAGCACGAGCACCTTGTCACCAAATTTTGATAAACTGATTAATGAATGTGATCAGCTGCATCATTGGCACTGAGTCTGTTTATGCTACTCTGTTTATCAAGTAAATGTGCTTCTTTTGAAGTTTAAGTTTTCAAATATTAACAATATATTAACAGATGAAAATTAATTATGATAATATTTAGAAATCGTTTAGTTTTTGCTATTTCAAATATTAATTATTTTACTTTCTGAACTATGCGGCCTGCAAAAGTAATAAATTTGTGTATGCGGCCCTTGCACTGGAAATTTTGAGAACCTCGGATTTAAGAGGTAACAACAATCCTCTAGAATTTCCGTACTTTTCTTGTTGACGGAAACTACCGACGTACCGGTACATTGTACCTCCAGACAAAACGCCGGGTAAAACGGTAATAGAGCGCACCTCTACTGTACAATTACCAATATTTCGTTCGACTTAACATGAAACATGTAATCACTGCAGGACGACAACATCGTATATAACCCTATGACCACTTCTCGTAGATGGTGTGTGTGTGTGTGTGTGTGTGTGTGTTGCGGAGATAATGGAGGTGAATAATTTGTAATATAGAGCGTAAATATCTGCGATAGTGAGCCTTAAATGTCAATCTATTGTATGATTTGGGTTACCGAAAATAAATGATAATTTTATCTAGTGATAACACTTTCATCTCTACTTGGTATATATGTGTTCCTTACAGTGACAAGTCTAACTTGTATATACGTTAATTTCTGACATAGTGATTCGGAGTGATTGTGTATTTAGAAGAGATAATTATTACATTTTCATGTCAGTGTGTCTGCTATGCAAGAATTGCAATATTCACGGTGAAGTTCTGTCCGTGTCTCAGTGATTGCTCGCTTTAACTTGCTGACCCTGGTCCAACTCATAGTAGAATACAAAAAAACAACTTATTACCTATATGATAATGCCGAGTTTGAAAAGTTAGAGAGCACTCTCGATGAAAATGAAAATTAACCCCACTTGACGCACTTTTATGCATTTTTGTGTAATTTATGTACTTTTTTCCACAACAGCTCGTGTGTATGGTGTCATCTTACATTCTAATTCTGACAGCGGGTACAGGGAAGGTTGAATAGTACTTTACTATGGTGTAATCGGACACATTGATTGAGCCATGAACCACTTACGACATGCCGGAAAACGCATAGGGCCTATTCTACGTCCCAGAGCTCGAAGGGTTCTGTATAAACAAGTAATTATTCACCATGAAAAGTATAATTATTATGACAAATAAGAAAATTAACAACATTTTTTAAGACTTACTAACTTTCAAATTTCAATTTTGAATTGTGCTTATAAAA